>JARHVA010000091.1:7165000-7422500 GCA_037957365.1 Torreya grandis
CGAGAGAGTGAAAGCTTTATGGCAAACTATCTAAGTGTACACTCTTTCAAGATAAAGTGCACTATCTTGGTCATGTGATCTCAATAGAAGGGATTGTAGTTAATCATGAGAAGATAAAATCGATAATGGAATGACCTACACCTCAGAGTATGATAGAAGTCATAAGTTTTATGGGAATTATGGGTTACTATAGAAAGTTTGTGGAAGGTTTCTCAACTATATCAGCATCAATTACCTCACTAAAAAAGAAGGGTAATAAGTTGAATGAATAGAAAGGTGTGAGCAAGATTTCTAGGTGCTAAAGGAAAAGCTCACAACTGCTCCTATCCTAACCATACCAAATCCTAATGGTCACTTTATAGTTATAACCAATGCTTTAGGAGGAGTAGGAGTGTTGATGCAGAATGAGTAAGTAGTTTCATGTGAGTTAAGAAATTTCAAGCAACATGAGTTCAACTATGTACCACATGATATTTAGTTAGCCATCATAGTTTATATACTTCAGATGTGGAGGCATTACCTTCTAGGTAAGCCCTTTGAGTTGAAGATAGATAATTTAGGGCTCAAGTATATATTTACTCAACCTAACCTTAATTCATGATAGAGAAGGTGGTTAGAATTACTTAGTGAGTATGACTTTGGAATTGAGTATATAAAAGGAAAGGAGAATAGAGGAGCTGATGCTATTAGTAGAAGAAGACATTTGGTTGCCATGGTTATAACGAGATCTAATTTGAAGCAGAAAGTAATTCAAAATCTTCAAGAAGATGAGTATTATGAAAGAGTAAAGCAAGATTTGGATGTAGACCCCTTAGATCATAGGTTTGATGGTTATGTGATTGAGTCAAATGGAATTTTGAGATTTTAGGGAAGGATGTATATTCCTAACTTAGGAGAGTTGAGGAAGTTGGTGTTTGAGGAGATCCATAATGTACCTTATTCAGGGCACCCTGGAGTGACCAAGATGGTCAAAGGTTTGAGACCTTTATACTTTTGGCCTAGACTTAAGAAAGATGTGATAGAATTTGTGGCTTGATGTTTATAATGCCAACAAGTTAAAGCCAAGAATGTGCATCCAGTAGGATTGTTGTACCCACACAATGTTCTTGAGCATAAGTGTCAAGTAATAAGTATGGATTTTAATCAATGGTTGCCCATGTCTAAGAATAGGCATGATGTCATCTTAGTAGTCATGTACAAGTTAACAAAGGTGGCACATTTTATTCTAGAAAATCTTTCAGATGGTTATATAGTTTTATCTAAGAAGTTTGTTCAAGAGATTTTTTGATTACATGGAGTGCCTGAGATGATCATTTTAGATCGAGACACTTGCATGACATCCAGATTTTGGACAAATATTAATGCAAATTTAGGTAAAAAGTTGAATTTTAGTTCAGCATATCATCCTCAAATGGATGGTCAGATAGAAAGAGTCAATCAAGTTATAAAATATCTTCTCAGAATGTATTATATGGATCAGCAATATAAATGGGAGGAGTATCTTCCATTGGTAGAGTTTGCATACAATAATTCATACCATGCATCTTTGGGAATGGCATAGTTCTAAGATATATATGGGCATAGGTGTTGAACACCTATAAGTTGGGATAAGCTGGAGGATAGAATAATGATTGGTCTTGATATGTTAAGTAAAATGGATGATCAAATGAAGTTGATCAAAGAAAAATTGAAACAAGCTTCAGATCATCAAAAGAGTTATGTAGATAGAAATAGGATGCCTAGATAGTTCTTAGTTGGTGATAAAGTCTTCGTGAGGGTCAAACCTCAAAAGAGTTTAGTTACATTTGGAAAATCATCCAAACTTGCTCCTCATTTTGTAGGACTATGTGATGTCTTAAAAGTGATCAATTTTGTAGCATATATATTTGCTCTACCACCTATACTTCCTAGAATTCGTAATGTTTTTCATGTCTCTTTACTTAAGCTTTATCATCCTGACATGTCACATATTCTTAAGTGGCATGCTTTATAGGTTCAGGATCTAGGAGTGGTGCTAGTGGAGCTCACTCAAATCTTGGAGAGGTGCAATGTTGAGTTGTAAAGTAGAGATGTGGTATAATATAATGTCCAGTGGGATCATTATTCAGAAGATAGTGTCACATGGGAGGATGTGGAGGAGATTGATAGATATTTTCCTCATTTGAGGATATAACATAGATTTTTTATTCATGCATGGATTATGATACTTTGAGTTATTATTATTATTTTATGATACTTTGATACTTATTGGTGGTTGATTGATACCTTATTATTTTGTTGTGTAATAAGACATCAGGATGATGTCTCTTCCAAGTGGGAAAGGATGTCACATCTCATTTTTATGAACTATATAAATTATTTTAGATTAATAAACATTTACTACGATTATTTTACTTTGAATAAATTCCATGTATCTGAAGGTAATTATCATGCAATTATATTTCTGTAAATTAGAAAATAGATTTAAATATTAAATATTATCGAGATGATTATAATGTTTTACTTTGGCTATTTTTTTAGGCACCAACTTATTGACATTGAGATTGAGTGCAAATGAATGCAGGTACTTGTCAAAGATGAGAGCATGGTTGAGGCAGAGATGTTCTAGCCAATTGGCAAGAATTGTCTTGATGGTTAACCCTGATGCACTCACACACTCGCATAGTCTCATATTGCATTATTTTGAATGGTTTAATATGCATTATTGTGTGGATAATAAATGTGATGGATGGTTAGATACTTAGAAAATATTGTGTTTTAATTGCAATAGTAAGTTCCTTTTCAATACTTGATTTAGTCATAAATATTATTGTCTTTACATTTTATATTTAAAATGGTATAACTATGTTTTAAAATAATGTAAATTATTAAATTGATGTATGGTTATATATTATTTAATCATAAATAATTAATAAATATTTTTTATTTATTTAATGTCTAAATTAGACTTACTACAATTATAAATTGTAATTGTAATATATATATATATATAGTTATTAAAATTTAAATTTATAATTGTAGTAAGTCTAATTTAGACATTAAATAAATAAAAAACATTTATTAATTATTTATGATTAATTTTAAATACTTGTGTGATTTAAGTGAATATTTTATTTCAAAAATAAATAAACTATATTAATAATATATATTATAATTATAAATTTAATTATAAGAAATAAAACAATTATAATCATGTTTTGTAGCGATATGTAATAGATAATCTTATTAAATTTTATTTATAGAGATTTTTCTCTCATACAAACTTGAACAAGAATATATTAATAAATTAAAAAATAAGTGAAAAATAATTTTAAAAATGCCAATAATAATAATAATAATAATAATAATAATAATTGAGATTCAGAAATAAATAGGGGATGGCAGAAAGGAAAAGACATCCATCACATTTTTTAACAACTATAGGCAAAAAACTAGTGATAAATTTATCATTTCTTAAAAAAATTTAAAACTGTAAATTTTTCTAAAAAGATAGAAAAGAGAGGAACAAAACCCAAAAATTCTTTGAATATATTCATAGTAATTAGTGAGTAGTTTAGTAAAGGAGGAGGACATTATTTTGTTTTCTGAATAGTGACAGAGATGAGGATCAACAACAACAGTAAAGAAATTGACCTTTTGACAAGCACATATCCCTAGATATTCTTATTATTTTTATTTTTATGATTTAAAGTTGTATATAGCTGTTAAAAAGAAAAAAATAATTCTCTTTGAATGTTAAAATTGAGAGACATTATTGAATGGAAAGAATTTAATATTTATTTTTATTTTTCTTAAAAAAAAACCCTTTTAGACAACGATATATATATATATATATATATATATATATATATATATATATATATATATATATATATATATATATATATATAGAAAATATAGATATTATAATAAATTACATAAATGAATGATTGAATGATGTTCTTTTTTTATTGTATTATAAAGGTGTGTTTCCATGATTGTTACTTGGAAAAAGAGGAAATTATAGTCAATTTATAGGTGAAATGGGTTGATATTTTCTCTTCATTTATTTTATTTATTTATATCTATTTCTTGGAGAAAATAAGTAGATTTCATCTAGGAATGTGATTGGGTTACTTTTGGGCTAGGATGTTGAATGTGGATTATCAGAGATGGCTTCCTCTTTTCAAGAATTGCCTAGTTACTATGTTTTAAAGGTTTTAATTTAAACAGGTTGTCATTGAAATAGATGAATATTTTGTCTAGAAAATTTATTGACATATATATCTCTGCCACATCTTGTTGTGAGATAATTTGTATTTCATTATTTAGAATTACACCTTAGACATCAGGTTGCATCAAGTGTTCTCACCTACAAGTTGTTCCAAGTAGCTTGACATTTCGTGCAAGGCTGAGTTTCCTTCATGTCATGAAGGGATCCAGAGAAGTTTAATTGTTTCATGGTTGGGTGTAAAAGTGCCTGAGCCATGTTCTCATCTCTTGACTCATAGGACAACCACTTGGTTCAGGGCGACTGGAGAGTGTATTGATTTATTTATACTTGTACATGGTCATTGTAACTTGTATTTGGATGTTTTATGGAATGAATGTCAATAGACATTGTCTATTATTTTATAGTTCTTTCACCTAGATTGAGCATGAGATTTTGAAGGATTTAATGACTTTTATCGATTCATATTTATGAGATTTATCTTTTTATTGTAATATTGTAAGTGAGTGGATTAATTACATCATTTTAATTTTTATTATTTATGATGTTGTAATTTACATGGATTATTTACTTTATTTAATTTGGTGATGGTTTGAGTGGGTTTATAGAATCAGGAAGACTAAAAATCCTTCTGGAGACAAATCCATCAATTGGTCACTCAGTCAGATAATCAAACCCTATTAGAGGATATCTCTCTTGAATAAACCAAGAGAGAAATCTTTGAGATGTCAAGAGACCATTATTTGGGCCCATACAAGTTTCTTTTTCTCTCCTTTCAACACTTTCAGGATCTCATATGGGAAGAAATCAGGGAATTGGTACAGTAATTTAAGGAATCTCAAGGAATGTTGAAAGCATTTAACTCCACATTCCTCATTCTCATCCCTAAAAAATCATAAATTATAACCCTAGAGGATGTTTACCTAATTTATCTCTATAAAACCTTTTATAAAATAATTTCTAATAAGGTATAAATAATTCTTCCTATGTTCATCTCAGAAGAACAAGGAGGCTTCCTCAAGGGAAGACAAATCATAAACAATATTGTTAGTGCTTATGAAATCATCCACTCCCTAAATTCTAGTAAGAAATAAGGAATGTTGATTAAGTTGGACATCTCTAAGGCCTATGATAAAGTGAATTGGTCCTTCCTAGATGGAATGCTCTAAAAGTTTGGGTTTTGTCTAAAATGGATTCAGATCTGTTACTCTTACTCCAAGTTTTTAGTGATGATTAATGAATCCCTAGAAGGGTATTTATCCTCTTCAAAGTTCCTTAAACAAGGTGATCCTATCTTCCCCTATCTCTTCATCCTAATGTTAGAGGCCCTAAGAATATGCACAAACTCCCTAAGACATGAAAACAAGTTTAAAGGGATCCAAGCAATAACTAGAGAAACTACCTACTCTCATCTCTAATTTATGGATGATAAAATGCTTTTTACTCTCCCAAATTTAAAATATGTCAAATAAATAAGGAATGTATTGATAAAATATCAATAAACATTGATTTTATTAATAAACATAAACAAATCCAAGATCTTATTTATCAATATTTCTTATAATCTTCAACCTTTCCTTACCAAATCTTGGGGTTGTAAAAGGATTCTCTCCCAGATAACTATCTAGGCTTCCCATTATTCAATGGAAATTGAAATAAGGAAGTCTAAAAAAATCATTAAAAATATATGGAGTAAGCTAAGTGGCTGGAAAGGTAAACATTTGACATATGTAGGACATATCATTCTCATAAAGACAGTCTTGCAAATTATAACATTATACAGGCTCTCTCTTGGAGCCCCCCTCAAGAATTTTGAGCGAGATATATAAAATTTTCAAAAATGTTTTCTATTAATTAATATGGGATAATGATAAATTAACTCTCATTACCTTGTATAAAATTTGAAAATCAATCATAGGGGGTGCTAAAATAAGGAACCTAAAAAATGTAAACCTGGCCCTTGTAGCTAAACTAGTTTGGAGAATAGGATCCAATACCTTAAAAAGATGGAGTGTGTTGCTAAGAGATAAATACCTCGATAAAAGTAACTTGGAAATAATCTTCACATCAAAGGAACATCGTCTTGGATCATTTATCTGGAATATCACAAGGGAAGTAAGAGATATTATTTTGAAAGGTATATTCTGACAAGTGCGAAATGGGGAAACAACAAACTTCTAGGAGGATGGGTGGATCACTCAAAATAACTTGAGATAGGAGCCAATATTATATGACATTAGATAATAAATTATAAGTCAATGGGGACACAAAGTGAAATAATATTAGATCTAAAATGCCGAGCAAGACCATAAAACCTTCACATTGAAAACTTTCCAAAATGCTAATGAAACATAGAATGAACTCCAAAAGAATTTAAATAGAATCCTTCAAGGCTTCCAGTTCCATAAAAGTCATAAATTAAACTAGAATATGAAGGGCACATGGGTGTACATATTGAAAGAAGGATATGAATCTCAAATGGAAACTCATCATAGTGCCTTCAAAAAATATTTATAGAACAAAATATGGAGCTCAAAATCATGGTCAAAGAAAAAATCTTTTGTGGCTAGCTATGAATGGGAAGATTCTAACAAGAGAAAATTCAAAAATTAAAGGCTTCTAGTGACTGTCATGATGTTTTATATATTACAGTAATGAAGAGAGTGTCGAGTACTTTCTTCTTCACTGCAACTATACCTCTAGGTTACAAGTTTTTTTCTAAACAAGTATAACTTGAGTTGGACCCTAAATAAAAATATCCCAGATCACTTCAGAGTGTGGAAGTGTAATAATAAGCTAAAAATTTTGAATTACATATGAGAAATACAACCAAGTCTTCTAACTTGGAAAGTTTGGATTCAATAGAATTATATAATCTTCAAGAACAATGGCATGCATAAACCCCCAAATAAAGTCTAGATGGAACTAGAAGGTTGTATTACTTAGATTTCCCTATTTTCAAAGAAATTGAAAAATATGGAGATCAGTCTAGAAGAATTTAAAATCTTCCAAAAGTGGGGAACGGTTTGAAAGTAATATGAAGCTATGAAACCAAGCAATAAATAGAAAAAAGAAATGATAAGGAAAAATGTTAAATGGTCACCTCTAGAATAGGGAAGGATTAAAGCAAATTTTGATGGGGCATTAAAACATAGCCAGGTGGAATCAGGTGTTGGATCTATTATAAGAGATCACAAGGGTTAAGTGATAGTACATAAAGTTGTCTATATTAGAATTAACACAAAAAACATAGTGGAAGTGGAGGGTCTTATTCTAGGGATGAAGCTAGTTTGGAAGAAAACATCAATTACATCACTATAGAAGGATATTGGCTCATGGTCATCAAAGCCATGGATAACAACAAAAACCTAAATTGGATAATTAAATAAGTGGAAAAACTTCAGAATTATTTTGAGGGAAGTAAATTGAATCATACCCTGAGAGAAGGAAATTGAGTTGTAGATTGGCTAGTGAACTTCGAGCTTCAATCCCATTAAAAAGATAATAAAGGAAACTTGGAAAGTATCTCCATGAAAAAGGAGATGAAATATTTAGAGGATATTATAAAAAATGAATGTACATATTTATAAATAATTCACCTTGTATTGCACCAATAAATGAGCGTGAGGCAAGAGTGAAAGGGAAACTTTCCATGTAACAAAGATTATTAAGTTTCCTTTTTGGATTATTAATTTCTATTATTAAAAAATAATGGATAGTTTCCTGAATGAATACCCTAAGCCTTATCCCTATTTAGCAACTATCATTAAATAGAAAGTGTGTGCATCATCTTTGCAAACTCATTTTAGAAATCATGGTTTACATACAAAATTCATGGACATGCTAAAAATAAAAAAATAAAAAGTGCTTGTTCTGTTTAGAAAGCATGCATGGTTTACTTTTTAAGGTGAGAGATCATAAAGTTAGATTTTTATGAAAACTAGTTTCTTGTTATATTAGAATGTTGTTATCATGGTATTTCTTGACATCAATAATTTTTTTAAATTATAAAAAAATATCTTATCGAATAAAAATAATATACATTAATACTTTATATATGAAACGTTTCTTGATCCACCATCATTTACCATTATAAATTATAATTTTTAGTATAAAAAAATACATGAAACATCCTAATACATGTATAATACAATAATAATACCTAATTAACAAATAAAACAAAAAATTGTGTAATTGAGAGTTTTTTTATCAGTTTTAGCTAATAGAAGTTCTTGGTATTTTTTTAATATTCACATGGGATTAGGTAAGGGGATCCACTATCTCTTTATTTGTTCATTACTATGGATAAATCACTAGGAAGGGCTTTGAAGGATTCTAACTCAAATGGAAAAATTATTGGTCTTAGATCATTTCCAAATGATGATTTTTATTATCATATTCAATTTGTTGATGATACAATTTCATCTGGGCTAGTAGAGGTTGAGGTAAATATATTCAAAATAATTTTAAAAAAGTATGGGAAGCTTATGGGTAGAAAGTGAGTTTGGATAAGTCAAAGTTTTATTTTGTAAATATATGATAAAGATTACCCAAAATAATCTGGAACCTTTGGGCATACTAAAGAGATTTTTTTCCAAATAAATATCTAGGGGTGGTTCTACTCATAGGTGTAACCAATGCTAAGATTTGGGAACATTTAGTGGATAATATGTAAACAAGACTTTCAATATAGAAGTGAAAATCTTTGAACCTAATTGGAATGCTTATTCTTAAAAGATAATTTTACAAGTAGTAATGTTTATATCTTTCAAATTTATAGGTTCTGAAGGGACTTATCAAAAGATGAATAAGATTATCAAAGCTTTCTTGTGGCAAGGAAAAGTAGAGACAAGGAAAATTCACCTTACTTAATGGAAAAAAATGTGTAAGACCAATCATGCAAGAGGGATTGGGATAGAATATTCACAACTACATAATGAAGCATTAGGTGTCCAATTGGCTTGGATATTTCTTGAAGAGAGTGATTATCCTTGGATTTAGATGTGAAGAGTAAATTACTTGGATTCGAGTGTGGTCATAATTTACTTATGGATCTCATATTCAAAACTTTATTATTTCAACAAAGAACTTGGACGTTATGATTGGATAAAATAATTTTTTTTAGGTTGATTCATGGTATGAGTTTTAAAATTTTTAAGATAGGGGGATTTGGATGAAGCACAACTAGCTATTGGGTAGGCATGAGAATGAAAGGTGTATGTGTAGTAGACTAAAATTGTAAATCAAGGGAGAAGGAAAAATATGTCAAGATATTTTTATAATAATAATTTTTTAGATGGTAAAAAGAGGCATTGTCAAGATACTGAGGTAAATATGAATTATAATAAAAATAATTAAGTATATTCTGAGATAGAGGAAAGATAATTTTGGAGTATATAAGATGTATACACTAAAATATGGTATTTGACACTTGGAAATGTTAATCTTAACATACACTTATCCTACATCACTTGTGCATCTCAAAAAAGATCTCACTCCCCATTCATGCACAACTACATACTAGTTATAATCTCGATCCATTCTAAGTTATTATCATTCACCTACAGGAACACTCTAGTCTATGCTAACTCAAATAAATATTTTATTTATATAGTTCCAAATCATTACACTTGCATTATAGTCTCCTGGATAGTTACATCACACTTAGACAATAACATCAATGTTACTTTCTTGAGGTTGACATTACCACCTTTCAGCTAGCAACAACTATTTTTCAATATTAATCCCTTCTTATAGGTCAGTCCATTCACAATGTGTTGGTGGCATATAAAATTACCCAAATTGACTCATATAAATACAAATCAAACCCACACATAGTATAGACTTGGCACTTATCTATCAAGTATATACACACTACTAAATATTATAAAAACTACCCTATTATTCCCAAATTGAAAATCAAGCACTAGGAGCAATCATCATCCAAGTCTGAAACACATATTAAATCCAAGTCAAGAGCAAACATTTTTAAGTTCAAATCTAGATTTATAGTTGCATTCATATAGCTAAAAATCAAAATTGTGCATTCACACTAAGTGGAAGAAATACATGTGGCTTGACTTTCATTTTTAGAGTATAGGATACGTAGGCAAAAATCAATCATCATTGGGGGTGATTGGGGCCATCTCATCCCAATCACACTTCCTCAATTTTTATAGGTTTTCATCCTTCATAAATGGATCTAGGGTTTTAAATAAAATGAATTTGATTTATGGATTTGTGCATGCAATCAAAGGTCACAAATCAAAGAAACATATATATATATATATATATAGGCACTCTACATTGAATGGTCAAAGAGAGAGACAAACCTACCAAGGACAATAATGTCAACCCTATACAATAGTGTTGATGTTCCTACCTAAGCTTGACGATAACAACCCTACATGATGTTGATAATTCTAGGGTTGGTAAGAAGATGAAGGTCATGGTTGGAGAGGGTGATGTTCCTTATAATTCTCACTAGATGGATAACATTTTTATGAGATTGATGGATAACTAGGTGAAATATTATGAAAACTAGAAGTGTCTAGGATGTTAGTGTGTTTATTGTTACTTTCTTGTTGAATTTTGGATGTTTTTGAGTTGTAGTTTTCTCTCTCTCTATTTTTATTAATGGGTAAACTTTCTGATGTATCTTGTTTTCTAACTGAGTCTGCTAGTTTTTTTTAATGGGTAGGGTCCCTTTCAAAACCCACATTTACATTTAATAAAAAATAATCCTACATGAACAAGGACACATTTATGGATATAGATGACTCACATGCTTTCTTCCAACTTGTTTCCATTTTTATAACATAGTCATGGTTAATTGATTGAACAATAAAGCTAAGTATATTGATATCTTTATTACTTTCCTTAAATAGTAAATTTCATTTTTAGATCATTTACATTTATATTTATGCTTGATTTTCATATATTACAATCTGAATTTACTCTACAAGCTTAACCTATCATGATTAAAATTAATCCAAATATAGAGTAAACATATTGGTGAACCCATAAATTACTTTAACATTTATAAACCCTAGGTTTACCTTAGGGTTTCATCATTCTTTATAGAATTTCTTATATCTTTTTCTTAGGGTTTAATTTTTAATCATAATTTATGATTCTCTCTAACATTACAAAGTACATATGGTATAAGAATCATATGTAGGTCATACTTTGATTACCATAAGATCATAGGGCATGACACAAATAATTTTTATACATTACCAAAAAAGATACATAAGTACAACAATCTGAGTATTATCAAAGTAATACATTCTCATATGGGTCATAAGCGACCATGAAAATAGGTCTTGACTAATACAACAAACATTAAGTGTCAATATCATTGACATATTCATATTGATGAACAACAAGGACTAAATACATGCAACATTACATTTTTACAATAGTTGGGTCAAGCCACAAATGAATTTCAACATAATATATATTATGATGGATTGATTGGACATATCACACTACTAGTTTATTTTAGTCCTATGATTGTCAATACATTGATATTTGTGAAGCAGCCTATGGAGTAGTTATGGGCTACATTTGGTCAACATTAGTTACAATAAATGCAAGTTATAGTTACTATTTTTACCTTTTATGGACTTAGAGTATGTAAATCCTATGTTATTAAATGGATGATTATAGTAAATAGGGGTATAAATATGTAATAAATACAACCACTGATATGTTATAAAATTGACTAAATTTGACCTTTCTAAAAATAATAATAAATAATGTAAATAAGAACTTAGCTAGAAAATGACTAAGATGGATGATCTAGTGGCTGGAAACTGAGGCAGAGGCTAATCTGAGTGTCACAACTAGGATTCAAGTGTCAAAATCCCTCCTAAATAGTAGCATCCTAATTGGATATTAGTGTCACATGGTGTCAATGTCCTTGTTTTGGCATCCTCTTTGCAGAATTGTTATGAGATTATGGGTTCACTTGTATTTGATTCTATCAAGTTTGTTACTGTATGCATGAGTTTTGAAACCCTGTAGATGAACTATTTTGACTATTTTTAAGAGAAAAATCCTAATACACCATGTTTCTATAGAATTCAATTGATACAAGCATTAAAGTGTGTTTGTTGATGGGTTAGGGTGGGCATCCTCAATACCTCACTATGATGAGAGTTACCTACATACCAATAATCTGAAGAGGGATCAAGCTCGATGTAGTTCTCCCCACCTAAGTGCTGGTGCAAGTGAAATTAAAGATAGTATAATTATTGACTTGAGTTCTTTGAATGTGCTTGAGACTAGAAATCTAAGTAATCTAAGCTTAAGAATGCTATAAATGGTTGTACGTAAAATTAGGGCAGGACAGGGATTTATAACCTTCATTATGTACAACTTATTCTAAGTTTGTATGTGTAATTTACATCTCATTTCCATCTAGTGGTTAAAGGGATAAAAGGCATGTATATATACTATTTTGGTGTTTGTGTGGGTGCTAAAAGAGGTCTAGGCCAACCCTAGGAGGTATAAGATTTGAAAATATATCTATTTGTGAAAAAATGAGGAAAAAGATAATAATTCTAAAATTGGGGCATTAGTGCCATGTGGTGCTATTGTCTCTATTATGATACTAGTATCCAGGTGGCAGAACCTAAGGCATGAGGGGCCAGGATGAGAGAATGAGTGTCTGAGACTACTTTAAAGATGAATAGGGAAATGTATATGGCTAAACTAGGGATAGGTGGTCTCAATTATCACTCTTAACACTCAAGTATCATTTTTAAGTGATTATATTTGCCCTTCCTTTATTCTTGAAATGTATCAAAGTGAAATGGCTAGGATAAAGGAAAAATAAGCACACTTAGACTTACCTAAGAGGCAATTCCTATGAATCTAGATTTGAGTATGTGAATCATTCTTCATTACATGTCCTATAAGCGAGATGTGTATAAATTAGTCCTTAATTAAGAGATATCAAAATCAAAGACAAAATTGAGTAAAGAAGTAAAATTGAGTAAAACTAAGTAAAAGGATAAGAGAGAGGAAAGGAATGAATACACCTCAATGGGTACATGAACCAATGAATAAACTTGGTGATAACCTATGTGTGTGCATGTATATAATGATAAATTGGTGAATAATAAGGACTGATATGATGGCTTGCTCAATCCTCATGTGTGTGTGGCTCAATAACTTAATCCAATTTTGACTCCATCATTGCCCACCCCTATTTAGTGGATATTGAACTATAAATAGCTTGGATTGGACTCATGGTATGTCTAACACTCTCATGTAGATGGCTCAAGAATTCAAGTAGACTATAAATCCATCATTGCCTACCCTAGATGAATATGAAATTAAAACTATGCAATATAACTAGAAATTTCTAACTGGAGATGTTGGCTCTACATCCACTTGATTATATTAGGTGGCTCGAGGCCACTCATGAATTCAAATCACTGCATATGGAGTAAAGTTTGAATTTGGTGTGTTGTCACATCTCAATTTCTCTCTAATTTTAATGGCATGTTTGATCTATGAATTATTATGGTTGATTAGTTGATTAGCTAATCTTTGATTAAGCTTAATGAAATATGTTGATTATGAGACAATTTATGTTACTTAATTTACATGATTAGTTTGCTATGAGTTAGCAGTACTTTTATATTTTGTACATTGTGATCATGTTTATATAACAATATTTTATGAAATAATGATGTTTTCGGCTAACTACCTTCATTATTGTGAGGTGGATGTAGGATAGATTCTTCCCTTAGAGTGTGATGGAGGGAGAGCATCATCAAAAAGGGTGGTTTAGATGGAGACATTGGGGGATGATAGAGAATGATCCAAAAACCCTTACACACACCACATTTTATTTTCATGATTGTGTTGTTGATAGATAGTTATAGTATGATTTATTTTACGTTTGAATGACTATTGTGATCTTATATGTTTTCAATAATCTAATTGTTATTAGTGATCATAATGATTTATTTGAGTGATTTCACTAAATTAATGATCATACATAGCTTATCTATGCAATGTAATTATTTGGTTGAATTCATTAAGTTTTAGTTACTTTATTGCTTAATTGTGTATGGTTTTGTTGTATAAAATTATGATGAATTCCCTTGTTGTTATTCGATCTATAAGATTTAGATAATAATAATTAAATATTGTTATTATGATATTATATAAGTTTAATTTAAATGTCAAAAGATAAATAAAATTATTTCAATAGTCATGGTATTTGATTAAATATTGAATAATGGTTTACTATCCATAATACAATAGACATTCAAAATCATTGTGCTTTCAAAGTGTGTTTTATGGATGGCATTGCAACATTAAACTATAGTATATGAATACATATTAGTATTGCCATACTATATAGTTAATATTTTAGTCGAGTGGTCAACTTTGCATGGAAAGTTATATCGACTAAGTTGATAGTCGTTGCATGAAATAACATTGGTTATGTGATTATTGTTTATTTAGTTGTTTGGTCAGTTTATGAAGTTTACGAGGGAATAATTTAAGTCAATGTTATGCATGTTTTAGGAAGGATATAAAATGATTATTTTATTTAGATTAAAAGAAGCCTCAAGATGATTAGGGTTTATAATCATCTATTGAGTTTGAGCTAACCATCATTGTATAAAAATAATGGAGTTGGTTGTGTATTGCATGATGGAAAACTGTGGAGTTAGTTGAGTTATCTGGTCATGTATAATTTTGAGTTAGTTTTATCGGTCATTAATGGTGAAGCAGGTAGTGGCAAATAAGTGAATGAAGATGAATGAAAATAAGAGAGGGAAGGCTATGGGTAGAGAATACATGACATATAGTAGAGAACAAATAGAAGAGGAGGAGAAAATTGGATTGAAGGAAGAAGAAGATATTTGGCTCCTTAGCATATTTACCAGGTTGGTTTTATATTTCAATTTATGTGTGTAATATGGTGGGAATTTTGAATAGAATGGTTACTGGGTTTGCTTTTATTTGGAATGTTATGACATGTTTTAAAAGGGTTGTATGTAGGGCCCTATGGAAGGCTCAACCTCCATAGAATCCTACATCCAACCCAAGGTAACCTGAGGAATTTGGGGTAGGGTTATATAATTTGCCATGGATTATTTGGCTTTAAGCAAGCTTGCCTTAAAACTCTTCTTCGATTCAAAAGTCTCTATTTTACAATGGGAATGAATAATTCTTGGTGGGTATATATTAATTGGCTCGAAATGGTTATGTCGAACCATTCATGATATATATTCACTAAAGTATTTGATATTATAGATTAAATATTTGGATAGTATGGGATCTCAATTGTGTGTATACCTAATGGGCTTTGGGTATAAACACATAGGTTCTTTATAGAAAAATGGATGATGAATATATACATAGATATATATAAGTATATACTTGGTTCAGTCTGAGGATATATATATATATATATACACACCCACACACACACACACACACATGTATTTCAAAATTTTAGACTTTTATGGGTGACTATATGTATTACATTTAAAATATGAAGTTACCTGTATAGGAAAAATGGAGGTTATGGTTTCATTTGGGTTTATGTTGATTTCAATATCAAATGAATTTTTACATAAAGGTCAAAATTATAGTATATATTATCGACTATGTTATGAAATATTGGGTCATGAAAACTTGTTCATTATGGTTATAGGAGTACTCAGTTTAGTCATATTAGGCAACCTAGGTATGATTAGGTGAATGACTGACTTTAGATTATGCATTCAGCTTTATGCATATAAATATACCCAAATTTATTAAATATTAAATAAGTTTTAATTGTGTTCATTATATGTATGAATTATTCATATAATAGATATGACTATCTATTCAGAATTGTCTTTTAACTATGAAAAGTTTAGCATAGTCAATAGGAGGATTGGGTAAGTGGGTTTAAATGTATATATGCACATAATTATATGGACTGGTTTATATTGTTATATTTGAAGACCCAAATGGGGCCTAGTCAATTGTGTTTTTGGATTTAATTATATGTAATTTGTTTATATGTAAATCTCAAATCGATTGAACTAGTATGTTTTGATTAAATGAATGAAACAAATGGCTGGTCGTATGCAATATGTGGATTTTATGAAAGTTTGTATTTTACATTTAAACAAGTGCTTGGGGAAAATTATCTAGTTTATAAAAGGGGTTATGGGACTATTTTATTGATATATGTATGTATGTATTGTATAATCAAATCATAAGTATTGCACAGTCGATTGTGGGTTGTGTAATACATTTGATTTGATCAGACCATATATGTATGTATGTATGTATGTATTTTTATACTCAGTTATGATGTGCATGGAAACATAATTACCTTATGGTGTGTAAATGAATGTTTGTTATATATTTTAATGTCATAACTAAAAGCATTAAAATAATGAATTTAAGATTTTAAATATAAACCATTTATGATTTTTTGGACTAGATTTTATTTATATGTGGAATATAAACAATAAATGAGCTTGTGATATAATGTTTTTTCATGGATAAATATCATTATAATTTACTTAGTGTTTTAGGTAACTAGTAGTTTTGATGTGATCATATCCGAATGGTATGTTTAAGACTATTTTTGGATTCTATTTATTATTCTAATAAACTAGACGTTATGGATTCATTGCATTTCATTTGACAAACTAAATGATTGTATGTGATATTTTTGTACTTAACATAATTTTTATTAGCTAAAAGGAAATATTTTGAATGAATATGTTGGTTTTAATAGTATTATTTATTTTTATTGAATATTGCATTCATTATCCTAAATAAAGTAGTGGACAAATTCCATTGCTTTAATTAGCACCATCATTGCAAGATGAGGTGTAATCTAATCGAGTGGTGTGTATGAATTTGACTGATCCTAGAGATCATTTATTATTAAAAAATTTGGCCAAAGTAATGTTTGATAAACATTGTCATTTCATATGTTGATATAGTTTTCATATTTGTGCAATATCATATTAGAATGGATGTCTTTATAATACACATTATGTATTAGATATCTTCTACACATGGGTTTTAGTTTATTACTTTGGATTTCCTTACTGTCATTATCTACCCATCTATGAAGGGAGGGCCATCCCCTTATTTGGGAGATAATACAAGGGATTTATGGTCTGTGGTTGGTGTGGAAAAGTTCTTAGATGATGCTCTCCCTCCTAGTTGGAGTACTATACTATGGACTACACTTGAGATTATAGATTGATACTTGAGTGATGGAGACTTTGCTTCATAGAGCTTTGTATCATATTTTATCATTTGAGATATTAATATGTATTATTGAAAACTATAAAATTTATAGATTATGCTTCTATAGCAGAATTATAATGTTGTATCAACCGTGGTTGAATTTGTACTATTTTATTTATGATTAGATGCAATAATTGTTGGTTTTTCAGTATTGTTCATGATTTCTATATCTATTCATGGTGATCTTTAGCTAACTAGATCAATTATAAAAAATTTAGTTAACTAAATTAATACAGTTAGTTAAAGATCACGAGTTAGGTTTCTCATGGTAAAATCTATATGATGAATATGTGTAATTAATTTATATATATATATATATATATATATATATATATTGTTATATTCTGGTAAAACTTAGTGGCGTTGTTACATGTGTAACCTGAAACATGGTGTCTACTATGTATGGCATAGAGAATTAAATGGAGTTTGTCATTCTATCTGATCAATCTATGTATAAGTGAGCATACAAAAATAATGTGTTGTGTACATGCCCCCAAATTTGATATCTAAGCATATGGATTTTATATTGAGTTATAATAATCTATATATAAGTATCTGAATTGAAACAAGAATGATCATGTTGTGCATGATACCCCCAATCTAAGCAAATTGGTATGAATCTGAGCTAAATTAAGCAAAAAATGGTAAATCTATAATTGAACTTGTGTAAGCCTAGATTATACCTACTATAATTTTTTAGCCAATCTAGATTTTTCTAAAACTGAGGCTACTGGATAGTAGTGACATATCTTGGATAGTAGTGCCATGTGGTGCTAGTGTCCCAAATTGGTGCTAATGTTTGACTATTTTGATTTATATGCCACTATAATTAATCTCTATGTCACTATTTCCCACTGTGTTTACTTGAGTCTAATTTATATAATATGAACTTGTGTGCTGAAAATTATACTATGAGTGCATTTTGATACCTTGATCTTCGTGACAAACCTCTGTGAATGCCCCTTTTTGAGGGAAGTTATTTAAATTATGCAAGAACTATCTTTAAAAGAAAAAACTCTATAAAATGTGTGTTAGTCAGAGAATATATGATATTTTCATAATAATCCAGTATAATGTGCATACATAACATCAAAATGTAAGATGATTTGAACATAAGTTATAATGTGTGATGTATGTTACATCTAGCATTCACAAGGATATCAAGATAGATATAACAATGTATGTAAAAACAAATCTATGTAATAACTACGTAGCTACTTAGGGGGATCGGGCATGATGTCCATCATGGCACCCAAGTAGGAATGGGAGATGCATGAGGTCCCTCATGGCATCTAAAACTAGAGTGTCTAATAATCAAGGAACAAGTGTCATGGTCATTATGTATACAAGAAAGCATACATATAACATGCATGAGATGCACAAAGTAGGCCAAGGGGCCACAATTAAAGGGACATAGGCACATGTCACTAAATTTGAGAAATCACGATATACAAGGATGTGTTTAAATGCCCACATACACAAATAAAAAGCAAGTTGGCTTAGATCCACATATAAATACATGTTCAAACGTCCGCATACATAATCAGGAAGGCACATATAAGGACATGGGAACATGTCCAAAGCATACATAAAGTGAAAATAAGTTGTGTAGAGCCAAAGAGTAATGGCATATTTAAATGCCCTCAAATAGAAGAAGTATAGAGATACAATCAAGTCTAAACTAAGAAAGCTAGAAATAAAAGTATGCATGAAGATGTAATACAAATATGTGTAAGAGACAAGATGTACATATCCTAAGTCTAAATTAGTAGTAGTCAAAAAAAAAATTGAGTACATGTAGCATGATCCATATCAAGATATAAAAATGCTAAAGTTGTGATGTTGATTATAGAAAGATATAATATAGTAATTGAAACTATGTATAGGGTGCCCCTAAATGGGAGAATGTGTCAAATGAAAAACCTGTGTATTTTTGCATATGCCCCTAGTGGGTAGATAATAGAAAATCTGGATCGGTGTAGTGGAGTTAAATCTTGTAATAATCTGCAATCACTCAATAAGAAAAAATGAAGCATGTATGTATGATAAAAATGACTATACCAAGATAGCTAGTATATGTATTGTCTGTAAAATATAAGAAATATAAACATGACAATGCATACAATCTATAAATTTATGTTTTTTGATTAAATATTTGAATGATTTTTTGTTTTAGAAATATTGTATTATTTTTTGTATTTTCTATAAATAAGCTATGTAAAAACAACATGAAAATTAAACTATATACAAGGATCAAGAAATAAGGAAAGTATGTATAAGAACAGAGGAACAATACTAACTGATGAGTCTCATGGGATACTCATTATCAATGTGTCATGTGTCAAATAAAAGGATAGTGACATGTGTGTTATATGAAAAGTTAATTTTGGTCCTAGAACCTATTATACTGAGTGATCTATAGTTGGAATTGCCTGTGAAGTGGTGCTAGGAATCCTTGAAATTGACTAAGGTGTCTTATGAACTGTAAGGGTCTTAAGGACCCATCTAGCAGAATATGTTGTAGTTGGCATAGGTGACCTATGCTAAGAACCCTGAGAACTCAATAATATTGATCTTGGAATAAAATGAGTAGAGGGAGGCCTTCTAAAATTTGTAACATATCTTTGATGCAAGGGTCTCTATAATAATGGTCTCTGTTAAAGAGTATACATATATGGAAACTCTATAGGAGTAAACCTCACCTGCATTGGTGGATCCACTAAACTCTATGGTATACTGATGGGAAGTGTGGCTAGAATTGTATTTAGTAACTAAGATGTAACTAGTAACTGCAATGTAACTACTTATTGGACAAGTAGAGGATACTCATATGAAAGACTCTCAACTATGATCACCTAATTTTCATGTATATATTTAAGGCATATGTGTAGGGTATATGTGATGGCTCATAACTATTGTATCTATGGCCTACCTAATAATATGTCAAATATGCCTACACTAGGTACTAGTCCAACCTATAGTGGAAGTACAATCTCCTTGATAGAGCTCTGAATATGGCTACTAAAACCAAGAATAATTATATGTAGGGGATATATCTTACTCTAAATACCCTAAATGTTGTAGAAGTGTGATAGTTCACATGTTAATACTTGACCCATTATCAACCATAACACTCTAAATAGGATGATGATCCATGTAACCTCTTACAAAAAGTGCATATAAATCTGAATCATCATAAATAATATCCTACTCTGAGAAAATGATGAGTGGTCTAGATGATAATGTTGTATGATGCACACCAATAATATTGTGTAAGGGGTCTACATCTTCTATAGTAATGTGATATGATGTTGGTGGTGGATGTACTTGATACATATAGTGAACACCTGAAGTTCTCCTTGCCTCATTTGTTGTATCATATCTAAATTTATTTTTAGTGCCTTAGCTTCTATATTTTGAACTTTTGGTGCCTCTATGGTTGTGCCCACATCAATTATGTTAGCCTCTATCAAATCTTGTATCTTATGTTTCAATGTGATGCATCGATTTGTTGTGTGGCCTAGTGCCCTATGATATTTTCAAAATATATTAGAATCATTGCTTTTTAGAAGAGGATGTTTCATATCGACCTCTTTGATGGGAGAGAGAGATATGACACTGCATTCTAGGAGTTGTTATAAAACATGTGATGGTGATTTTGGAAGGTTGGTGAAAGCTCTTCATGGAGGAGCTGATAAAACTAGGTGAAGAGATGGATTTGAAGTTGCATTAACTATGGCCTTTAAATCACTCTTGTTTTTACTGGCCCTTACCTTGTATGGAGGCTTTCTATAAATCTTAATATTTGATTAAGATCCATTTGTATATTTCAATTTGCCCATAGAGAGAAGCTTGACTTCTCTTTATTTCATTGTGTGGCATAAGTTTGTAAAGGTTAGAAACTTCTTGAACAAGATATCTTCGTGTAGTGTTGGTAGTAGGCTCTGTTTGAATATGTCCTAGAGCTCTCTATCTACCATGGGGATAGTCAAATTTGCTAATATAGTTTTATATCACAAGACGTATTCTGCAATGGGCTCATTGGATTTTTATTTCAGTTGTGCTACTTGATCATATGAGATCTTATCACTGATGTTTATTGAAAAGTGTGATAAAAACATATCTGCCAATGTTTGAATGTGGTGATAGACTAATTTGGTATATCATAGATCCAATATAAGGCATAATCATTTAAACTATATGGGAAAAACTTAGTGAGCATCTAATCATTGGATACATAGTCCAAACATGTTGCATGGAAATCTTGGAGATGGTGCTCTAGATCACCATTACCATCATACAATGTAAGTTTGGGTGTCATAAATTTGAATGAAAAAAGAATTTCCACTATGTGATGTAAGAAAGGTGTATGTAAAATAACATGAGAATCCAATGCATGTGATGGCCTAGTATCTCCATGCTCAAGATGTTACACCTTATCCTGAAGAGAATGAACCTCATGCATAAAGGATTATACATATAGAGAGGAGGAACTAGCCATAGGAGGTGTAGTTATCATCAAAGGTTGTCAAGTTAATATTGGTTGTTGTACAAGCTGATTTGGTCCCATAGTAAGTGTAACATAATCTTGACCATTGTTTGATTTTTAAAGTTCTTTGTGGAGAATATTGATAAGTTCATCTTGCATATCTGAATGTTTGGAAATAAAATCTTGTAATTGTCTCTTATTGGTTTCATCAAATTGGTTGTTGAATTGTGCAATTGTAGGTTAGGGAGTAGGAAAACAAATTTTGTATATTATAAACCTTTAAAGAAATTTAAGCTATGAAAGATTACAATAATTAAATACTGAAACAAATCTGAGATTTTAGAACTAATGTCTAAGCATAGAAAATAAAAGGATACAAAATCTAAGAGCATTTAGGGTTAGGGTTTGATTAGTATTTAAAGTAAGTTTAGTTCACCAAATGTTTTAATCTTTTAGGGACTTAGATTATGTAAATCCTATGTTTTTAAATGGATGATTATAGTAAATCTAGATATAAATATGAAATAAATACATCCACTGATATGTTACAAAATTGACTAAATTTGACCTTTCTAAAAGTAGTAATAAATAATGTAAATAAAAACTTAGCTAGAAAATGACTGAGACAGATGATTTGGAGGTTAAAAACTAAGGTAGAGGTCGGTTTAAGTGTCAAAAATAGGACATAGGTGTCAAAACCCCTCATGGATAGTAGTTCCTTAATTAGACAGTAGTGCCATGTGGTGGTAGTGTCCCTATTACGGTGATAGTGTCCTCTGTGTAGAGTTGTTCTGAGTTTTTGGGTGCACTTGTGTCTGAGTCTATCAAGCTTGTTCCTACGTGCATGAGTTCTAAAACCTTGTAGATGAACTATTTTGATTAATTTTATGAGTAAAACCCTAATCATCTATGTTGTTAGGACATTTGGTTGATACCAGTAGTAAAGTGTGCTTGTTAGTGGGGTAAGCTGGACATCCTCAACACCCAACTATAATGAGAGTTGCCTACATACCAATACTCCAAAGAGGGATCGAGCCTGATGTAGTTCTCCCCACCTAAGTGCTAGTGCAAGTGCAAGTGAAGTTAGTATGATGATTGATTTAAGTGTTTTGAATGTGCTTGAGATTGGAAATTTAAGTAATCTGAGCTTAGGAATGTTGTAGATGGTTATATGCAGAAGTAGGGCAGAATAGGGATTGATAACCTTAATTGTGCACAACTTATTTTGATTTTGTACGTGTAATTTGCATCTCATTTCCATCTAGTGGTTAGAATGATAAAAGTCATGTAAATTTATTTTTTTGGTACTTATGTGGGTTCTAAAAGAATCCTAGGCTAACCTTAGGAGGTCTAAGATTTGAAAAGATATCCATTTATGGAAAAAGGAGGGAAAAGACAGTAGCACCAAAATTAGTGATGTTAATATACCTATTATGGCACTAGTGTCTAGGTGGATTAACTTGAGGCATGAGGGGCTAGGATACAAGAATGAGTGTCCATGACTGCTTTAGGGATGACTAAGGATGCCTGTGGTCCACACAAAGGTTGGATAAGTTTAAAAATAGGCCCTAAGATAAGTCTAGGGCTAAGCTAGGGATAGGTGGTCTCAAGTAGCACTCTTATCACTCAAGTGTCATTTTTAGGTGATTATAGTTAACATTTCAAAAAAACATATTGTGTTATTCCATAATGAACAAGGAATAAAGATACACCATGATGGACTTAATGAGCACTGATAAGTAAAAAATTCAAAGGCAAGTGATAAAGTACTATCTAATCACAAGGCTTTAGTGTCATACCTTCACTCAAGGAAGATGCAATACGTATGATAATATTCAAGAAATAAAAAAAGGAAAAGTGAAAGTAATTGTAATGGAAAAATATAATGATGACCAATATGGTGACATATGGACATTCAATGAGATCCTATAGGTCCAAATATTAGTACTTATCATTATCACCGCTTGCAAGGTCATGTCATCCATTGGATGTTTGTCTTTAATTTTCAACATATTCAAACAAATATAAAAATACAATAAATGAAAAAAATACAAAAAAATACAAATATTCAAAAAATAAAAAATCAAGACCTGAGCATGATATGAGTTAGTAGATCACGTTATTACATATGATATTTATCACATGTTTGATAGATGGCATATTATTTTTCATACACACATTCATTCCACAAGGTATATGAGTGCAATGCAGGAAATATAAATAATAAAAGGACATATAGATGTTGGACCTTTCTTATACCTGAGAGCGATGCCAATTTTAGGGGCATCTACTTCCACAGGTTACATTATCACATGTTATATCTTTCTATGAACCTTTTACCATATGGAGATACATTAATTGCTTACACATTCCTTTCTCATTACTCATTTCTTACATAGTGGTACATGGATATGTTATTTACTATGCTATGATACTAACATATATGGATATTGTAAACTAGTGTTCAGTTTTTTATGCTTCATTGATGTTGTTATCTTTTGCATGATAGGATAATTATTGTTGTCTATTATTTTTAGACACTTACCCTTGTTTATTATGGAATTTGTGCCCTTAATTATGACTCCTTAGCCTTACCTTTTATGGCTTTTGTTCCCTCATGTTTATAACTCCCTAGCTTGCTTGTTAGCAACATATTTATGTCCCTTGTATGCACCCTATTGGCCTTATATTTGACATTTTATGCTATTGTGTGACATTATGTGTTGAGCTTATGTGATTTCTATGTTTGTAAGTGCCACGATCTATATCATGCACCTCCCCTTTATGCTATGATGTGATTTACATCATGCACTTCCTTATTATGTAGCCATATTTAGTGATAGTTACTATTGAATGCTTCATATGTACATCTATCTTGGCATACCACTTATATGCCCTTGCATTATTTATGTCAAATACATGCCATAATGTTATATACATTACTATGATGACACACTATCCACATATTGACATGATTCTACATGAGATTATCTTTATACATGACATGATATAGTTCACTTTTACTTTGAGGCGAATGACTTGTAGGATCCATCCCATACCTCAAAAGGGGGGCATAATAGTGAGCTTTGTTATAGAGACTAAATCCTATTATGTACATCCCTGATTTTGGTCATGAGGTAATTATTAGTTATAGAATCACATTGTTCTAGGGTACTTATGTGTTTGTTGATTATCATTTTATATTAGGCTCTTTTTGGTGCAATTTTACCCATGTTTAGGTTGTGTTATTCTATGTTCCCCTTATTTTATTTTCTCTGTCATCTCTACCTTGATTTATTAGGCTCCCAAATCCTTGAAGTGTATTGTTTTGAGGGACTAGGTTTGTACAGTGTATGATTCTAGCCCTTGTTACCCTTGTTTTGGCTCTCATGTGTCTTGTGTTCCTCTTTTGTTAGTATTTTCTACTTATTTTATGTTAGCTCATGTGCCAATTTAGTCCTAATTCTAATTTGAGAAGTTTATAAATACACAAGTGCATTGGTGCATATAGATCAATAAAATTAGAAATAAAAAACCAAGTATTTATTAAAGGAATTTATAGTAAAAGTGTCAGAATTCAAGCATTTAGACTAGATTTGAAACATTTTTTCATTATATCATTTATTCGTTCTAGCATGAAACATTCATACAAGATTAGGGTTTCTATCTAAAAATTGTTTGTTGAATATATTTTTTTAATTTGTTCTAGCTTAAGTTCTTGATAATAATGAAGGATAACATAGGTGCCCCATTTACTCTCCTATTTTTTATTGATATGTGATGAGTTGTTAAGGTTGTTGAAAAGGAGATCGATTTCTTAGAGACCTGCATGAAATTGGGGAAACTGTGAGATTTTTGGCTTTTTGAGATAAGGGAACATGTTCACGAAATTAGTTTTAAGGAATTTGTAGCTAGACATAAATAGTGTAACGTTCTTAGGAATGTCTCCACTCTATCGGTACAATGCACTCTAAAAATTTGTTTTTCTTCATCATATTTTTTTGAGTTTTGTATTGTTTAGCCTCATTTTCCACTGCACATTTTTTATGATTGTTTCTATATTTGTGACAAATCAAAATACTTTCTAAGCTCCCTCTTATCATTTATTATTGATTGTAAAATATTATTATTTACTATTGGAATGCTTCAGTAGAACTTTATTAAAAAAATTATAAAAGAACAAATGGTTACATAACAAAGTGGTCGGTTGGTATACACGGCTCAAATTCCATGTTGGAGGATCGTAACACAACATAAGAAATCAATTTAAACAACCACATCACAACATAGTCATACAAACCTTGGGATACCCTTTCCCAAAGACAAAACGTCCTTTTTTGCCTTTTTGCTTTGTGACCTCTACCAAGACCTTTGGATGAGGACTAGCAATAACCATCTTTAGCTGAGGATCAAATGAGGCTTGATCCTTATCAAACTTAGAAGATTCAGATTTATGAGATAATTTGATTCCTCTACTTGTAACTGTATTTGCAAATGTCTCATTGTGAGAGGAGTCTTCCACAAGCATCTTTGTCCTAGCCTCTGATCCATCATTATTCCCTGTTCTATCTTTATAATTTTCCTTGACCTGAGATGTATCCATATCGATTAAGACTCACTTCTTCATCATTTATAAGTAGAGATTCATACGGTTACCAACCTTTAGATTTGTGATCTAAGTTGAGTGAGATTCATTTGTCCAAAACACACTTCTTCCACCTATATATTTTAAGTTAAATTTGCCATTGTAGTTATGAAGTGTTTTTAACAAATTAAAAGTATTTTTCCCTTGGTCTTCATTTGCCAACTGGCTTCTCGGCAGAAGACAAGAATAGGGTCAATTCACCCATAACAAAACCTTGATCACATCACCCTCGCCTTGCCTTGCAGTTGCACACAATTTGGTGGACGTACCTGTCTCGGATTGCGTTTGTATTCACCTATAAATTTGTGTGTCCACGTGCTCCCATGCAGAGCCTACGTTGTCAAAACTATTCGACCTAATTTCTAAGTCCCATTTCCACGCCACGATTGTGGGTCCCACTTCCTCTGTCCCGTTGCGCATCGACGGCTGGCGTGCCACGAAAATATCGATGGAGACAAAACGAAAGGTGGAGATTCGCATTTTCTGCCAACGACAGAATATTTTCAGGCGTAAACGTCGGGTAGGAAAACGGTAACAATCACCAACGGATTCCGTCTGCACGTTTCCTTCAATTTTATCTTCATCTCAGTTAACGATTAAAATCGCCAGGGAGACGGGAGACGGGAGTCGGAGGGCTTAATCGCCACGTAAGCCGGGCATTTACGGGCAGCTCCTCCTGCCCGCTTAAGAGAACAAAATTACAAATTCGTAAGCTTGGCCGTAGCCTTTTTGATGGGCTATTCTTGGTGCTAATTATGATATGATAGCCGTTTTTTATTTTCGACTAATAATATTTTCAAAGTTTGGATGGAATTAGATATTGTATAATTTTATTTTTCTAAATTATTAATAATAATAATTTTATTGAAGCTTTCCAATAATAAAGTTTAGCTCGAATGAATTATAATTTTGAAATTTTAAAAGTAATTTTAATATGTATTGATCAATTTAAATATTTGGAGTCATATATTTAAAACTTAAAATATTAAGAATTTTGAAAGGAAATATTAAATTTATATTGTTATAAAAAATAATATAATATCAAAATTGAAAAATAGTAAAATATAATTCTTTAGTCTAATATTAAAGATAAAAGAATATCAATTCTACTAAATTAATTATCTACTAAAATACAAAATTCAAAAAAATAAATATTATATTTATTTTTAAAAAAATTAAATATAACTTTGAACTAAAACTTTTACTTTTAAAATTTATTTTGTAAGTTTAAACAAATTTTAAATATTTTATTTTTAATTTAAATATTTATACAAAATAATTTTTTAAATAAATAAATATAAAATTTCAATAATTTTTTTAATTTCTTTATGATTTATTACTTGTAATTAAAAGAGTTTAAAGATAAGGAAGTCAATAAAAACAATTCAAATAATAAATTTCTTTGAGTTATGATTTATTACAAGATAAAATTATATTAAAGAATAAAGTCAATACAAACAACTTAAAGATTATATTTTATGGTAAAGTTATAGAAAAATTGCATTAAACTTTATCTTAATTTGAATTACAAGATAAAATTATATTAAACAATAAAAGTTAATAAAAACAACTTAAAGATTATATTTTATGGTAAAGTTATAGAAAAATTGCATTAAACTTTATCTTAATTTGAAATACTTTTTTGTTTATGATTAGTTATCTTCAATTTTTATGAATGAATTTAAAAATGAAAGAGTTTAAAGATTAAAAAAAAGTAAAAGTTTTCTAAAATCAATTATTGTTTCCAATATAAATAAATTATATTATTTAAAGATACCAATTTAAGTTTTCTAAAATCAAATATTGTATCTTATGTTTCAATGTGATGCATCGATTTGTTGTATGGCCTAGTGCCCTATGATGTTTTCAAAATATATTAGAATCATTGCTTTTTAGAAGAGGATGTGTTGTATCAACCTCTTTGATGGGATGGAGAGATATGACACTGTATTCTAGGAGCTATTATAAAACATGTGATGGTGATTTTGGAAGGTTGGTGAAAGCTCTTCATAGAGGAGCCGATAAAACTAGGTGAAGAGATGGATTTGAAGTTGCATTAACTATGGCCTTTAAATCACTCTTGTTTTTAGTGGCCCTTACCTTGTATGGAGGCTTGCTAGAAATATTAATATTTGATTATGATCCATTTGTATATTTCAATTTGCCCACAGAGAGAAGCTTAACTTCTCTTTATTTCATTGTTTGGCATAAGTTTGTAAAGGTTGGAAACTTCTTGAACAAGAAATCTTCATGTAGTGTTGGTAGTAGGCTCTGTTTGAATATGTCCTGGAGCTCTCTATCTGCCATTGGGATAGTCAAATTTGCCAATATAGTTTTATATCACAAGATGTATTCTACAATGGGCTCATTGGATTTTTATTAAGTTGTGCTACTTGATCATATGAGATATTATCATTGATGTTTATTTAAAAGTGTGATAAAAACATATATGCCAATGTTTGAATGTGGTGATAGACTGATTTGGTATATCATAGATCCAATGTAAGGCATAATCATTTAAACTATATGGGAAAAACTTAGTGAGCATCCAATCATTGGATACGTAGTCCAAACATGTTGCATGGAAAGCTTGGAGATGGTGCTCTAGATCACCCTTACCATCATACAATGTAAGTTTAGGTGCCACAAATTTGAATGAAAAAGGAGTTTCCACTATGTGATGTACTAAAGGTGTATGTTAAATAACATGAAAATCCAAGGCATGTGATGGCCTAGTATCTCCATGCTCAAGATGTTACACCTTAGCATGAAGAGAATGAACCTCATACATAAAGGATTGTACATCTAGAGAGGAGGAACTAGCCATAGGAGGTGTAGCTATCATCGAAGGTTGTCGAGTTAAAACTGGTTGTTGTACAATCTGAGTTGGTCCCAAAGTAGGTGTAACATAATCTTGACCCTTGTTTAATTTTTAAAGTTCTTTATGGAGAATATAGATAAGGTCATCTTGCATATCTGAATGTTTGGAAACAAAATCTTGTAATTGTCTCTTATTGGTTTCATCAAATTGGTTGTTGAATTGTGCCATTGTAGGTTAGGGAGTAGGAAAACAAATTTTGTATATTTTAAACCTTTAAAGAAATTTAAGCTATGAAAGATTACAAGAATTAAATACTGAAATAAATGTAAGATTTTAGAACTAATGTCTAAGCATAGAAATAAAAGGATATAAAATCTAAGAGCATTTAGGGTTAGGGTTTGAGTAGTATTTGAAGTAAGTTCAGTTCACCAAATGTTTTAATCTTTTAGGGACTTAGATTATGTAAATCCTATGTTTTTAAATAGATGATTCTAGTAAATCTAGATATAAATATGAAATAAATACATCCACTGATCTGTTACAAAATTGACTAAATTTGACCTTTCTAAAAAATAGTAATAAATAATGTAAATAAAAACTTAGCTGGAAAATGACTAAGAGAGATGATTTGGAGGTTAAAAACTAAGGTAGAGGTTGGTCTGAGTGTCAAAAATAGGACATAGATATCAAAACCCCTCATGGATAGTAGTTCCTTAATTAGGCAGTAGTGCCATGTGGTGGTAGTGTCCCTATTTTGGTGATAGTGTCCTCTGTGTAGAGTTGTTCTGAGTTTTTGGGTGCACTTGTGTCTGAGTCTATCAAGCTTGTTCCTACATGCATGAGTTCTAAAACCTATTTTGATTAATTTTATGATTCAAACCCTAATCCTCTATGTTGTTAGGACATTTGGTTGATACCAACAATAAAGTGTGCTTGTTAGTGGGGTAGGCTGGACATCCTCAACACCCAACTATGATGAGAGTTGCCTACATACCAATACTCCAAAGAGGGATCAAGCCTGATGTAGTTCTCCCCACCTAAGTGCTAGTGCAAGTGCAAGTGAAGCTAGTATGATGATTGATTTAAGTGCTTTGAATGTGCTTGAGATTGGAAATTTGAGTAATCTGAGCTTAGGAATGTTGTAGATGGTTATATGCAAAAGTAGGGCAGAATAGGGATTGATAACCTTAATTGTGCACAACTTATTTTGAGTTTGTACATGTAATTTGCATCTCATTTGCATCTAGTGGTTAGAATGATAAAAGTCATGTAAATTTATTATTCTATTACTTATGTGGGTTCTAAAAGAAGCCTAGGCTAACCCTAGGAGGTCTAAGATTTGAAAAGATATCCATTTGTGGAAAAAGGAGGGAAAAGACAATAGCGCCAAAATTAGGACACTAGTGCCATGTGATGCTACTATACCTATTATGGCACTAGTGTCCAAGTGGATTAACTTGAGGCATGAGGGGCTAGGATGCAAGAACGAGTGTCCATGACTGCTTTAGGGATGACTAAAGATGCCTGTGGTCTACACAAAGGTTGGATAACTTTAAAAATAGGCCCTAAGATAGGTCTAGGGCTAAGTTAGGGATAGGTGGTCTCAAGTAGCACTCTTATCACTCAAGTGTCATTTTTAGGTGATTATAGTTAACATTTCAAAAAAACATATTGTGTTATTCCATAATGAACAAGGAATAAAGATACACCATGATGGACTTAATGAGCACTGATAAGTAACAAATTCAAGGGCAAGTGATAAGTATTATCTAATCACAAGGCTTTAGTGTCATGCCTTCACTCAAGGAAGATGCAATACGTATGATAATATTCAAGAAAGAAAAAAAAGAAAAGTGAAAGTAATCATAATGGAAAAATATAATGATGACCAATATGATGACATATGGACATTCAATGAGATCCTATAGGTCAAAATATTAGTACTTATCATTATCACCGCTTGCAAGGTCATGTCATTCATTGGATGTTTGTCTTTAATTTTCAACATATTCAAACAAATATAAAAATACAAAAAATGAAAAAAATACAAATATTCAAAAAATAAAAAATCAAGACCTGAGCATGATGTGAGTTAGTAGATCACGTTATTTACATATGATATTTATCACATGTTTGGTAGATGGAATATTATTTTTCATACACACATTCATTCCACAAGGTATATGAGTGCAATGCAGGAAATACAAATAATAAATGGGCATATAGATGTTGGACCTTTCTTATACCTGAGGGCGATGCCAATTTTAGGGGCATCTACTTCCACAGGTTACATTATCACATGTTATATCTTTCTATGACCCTTTTACTATGTAGAGATACATTAATTGCTTACACATGCATTTATAGTTACTCATTTCTTACATAGTGGTACATGGATATGTTATTTACTATGATATGATACTAACATATATGGATATTGTAAACTAGTGTTCAGTTTTTTAATGCTTCATTGATGTTGTTATCTTTTGCATGATAGGATAATTATTGTTGTCTATTATTTTTAGACCCTTACCCTTGTTTATTATGGAATTTGTGCCCTTAATTGTGACTCCTTGGCCTTACCTTTTATGGCTTTTACTCCCTTGTGTTTGTAAGTCCCTAGCTTGCTTGTTAGCGACATATTTATGTCCCTTGTATGCATCCTATTGGCCTTACATTTGACATTTTATGCTATTGTGTGACATTATGTGTTGAGCTTATGTGATTTCTATGTTTGTAAGTGCCACGATCCATATCATGCACCTCCCCTTTATGCTATGATGTGGTTTACATCATGCACTTCCTTATTATGTAGCCATATTTAGTGATAGTTACTATTGAATGCTTCATATGTACATCTATCTTGGCATACCACTTATATGCCCTTGCATTATTTATGTTGAATGCATGCCTTAATGTTATATGCATTACTATGATGACACACTATCCACATGTTGACATGATTCTACATGAGATTATCTTTATACATGACATGATATAGTTCACTTTTACTTTGAGGCAAATGACTTGTAGGATCCATCCCATACCTCAAATGGGGGCATAATAGTGAGCTTTGTTATAGAGACTAAATCCTATTATGTACATGCTTGATTTTGGTCATGAGGTTATTATTAGTTAGAGAATCACATTGTTCTAGGGTACTTATATGTTTGTTGATTATGAGTTTATATTAGGCTCTTTTTGGTGCAATTTTACCCATGTTTAGGTTGTGTTATTCTATGTTCCCCTTATTTTATTTTCTCTCTCATCTCTACCTTGATTTATTAGGCTCCCAAAACCTTGAAGTGTATTGTTTTGGGGGACTAGATCTGTACAGTGTATGATTCTAGCCCTTGTTAACCTTGTTTTAGCTCTAGTGTGTCTTGTGTTCCTCTTTTGTTAGTATTTTCTACCCTGCCAATTTAGTCCTAATTCTAATTTGAGAAGTTTATAAATACACAAGTGCATTGGTGCATATAGAACAATAAAATTAGAAACAAAAAACCAATTATTTATTGAAGGAATTTATCATAAAAGTGTCAAAATTCAAGCATTTAGACTAGATTTGAAGCATTTTTTCATTGTATCATTTATTCATTCTAGCATGAAACATCATACAAGATTAGGGTTTCTGTCTAAAAATTATTTGTTGAAGATTTTTTTTGAATTTGTTCTAGCTTAAGTTCTTGATAATAATGAAGGATAACATATGCGCCCCATTTATTCTCCTATTTTTTATTGATATGTGATGAGTTGTTAAGGTTGTGGAAAAGGAGATCGATTTCTTAAAGAGTTGCATGAAATTGGGGAAAGTGTGAGATTTTTGGTTTTTTGAGATAAGGGAACATGTTCACGAAATTAGTTTTAAGGAATTTGTAGCTAGACATAAATAGTGTAACGTTCTTAGGAATGTCGCCACTCTATCAGTAAAATGCACTCTAAAAATTTGTTTTTCTTCATCATATTTTTTTGAGTTTTGTATTGTTTAGCCTCATTTTCCACTGCACATTTTTTATGATTGTTTCTATATTTGTGACAAATCAAAATACTTTCTAAGCTCCCTCTTATCATTTATTATTGATTCTAAAATATTATTATTTACTATTGGAATGCTTTAGTACAACTTTATTACAAAAAAATTAAAGGACAAATGGTTACATAACAAAGTGGTCCGTTGGTAAACACGGCTCAAATTCCATGCTAGAGGATCATAACACAACATAATAAATCAATTAAAACAACCACATCACAACATAGTCATACAAACCTTGGGATACCCTTTCCTAAAGACAAAACGTCCTTTTTTACCTTTTGACTGTGTGACCTCTACCCAGACCTTTAGATGAGGACTAGCAATAACCATCTTTAGCTGAGGATCAAATGAGGCTTGATCCTTATCAAACATCAAAGATTTAGATTTATGAGATAATTTGATTCCTCTACTTGTAATTGTATATGTAAATGTCTCATTGTGAGAGGAGTCTTCCACAAGCATCTCTATCCTAGCCTTTGATCCATCATTATTTCTTGTTCTATCTTTATAATTTTCCTTGACCTCAGATGTATCCATATTGATTAAGGCTCACTTCTTCATCATTTGTAGGTGGAGATTCATACGGTTGCCAACCTTTGGGTTTAAGGGGTTGATCCATTTTTTTTGGTTTATACACTTGGAGGCATGTTCCTTGGAGATGTGTGGTTTGATGACAGAAGCGACATTTAAAAGTCATGTTTTCATAATCCAAGGTTTGGATCCAACAGTAATTGTCATGTTTCAATTGAATTCTATCTGGAAGACCTTTGTTGAGGTCCACCTCTACATAAACACGAGTTGAGGTCTACCTCCACACAAATACGAGCAGAGTTGAAAGTCCTTGTTTGGACCTCTCACAATCCATCTTGATGAAACTTTCCAGGACATTTCCAATAGCCTCACGCACTAAAGGGTACTAGAAAGGAAGAGGAAGATTTGGGAGGTGAACCCAAACTAGGATTTTGGATACCACCAAAGTGGTAGGATCAAAATCTAAAAACCAAGGGGTAATGAAGAGGCCAACTCTACCCCAAATCCAAGGTCCCTCCTCAAAAATTCTCTAATAATCTTTGAGTGAAGAAAATTGAACTGTAAAAAAATCTTTAGAGCATAATTGTGTCTCACAATCTTTGGTCGAGGTAGAATAGACCTAAAGGTACAATTCTTCTGATTGAAACCAAAACCCATTTAACCTACAAATAATTTTAGAATCCTTTAATATTGAAATTAATGTGTTTATCTCAAAAAGAAAAATCTCCACTATTAATGTCTCTTCCAATTTTTTCACATTATATTTGTTTGAAAAAACTGAAAGAAAAATCGTTGAAGAACGGAGAACATCCTTATTAAAAAAACCTCGAAAACTGATCCTTATTTATTCCCAACCTTCTTGGATGGCATCATGTTATGAGTAAATATGTTAGATTGTGATCTAAGTTGACTCAGATTCATTTGTGCAAAACACACTTATTCCACCTATGTATTTTAAGTTAAATTTGCCATTGTAGTTATGAAGTGTTTTGAACAGATTAAAAGTATTTAATAGAAAAAAGCCCTTTTGATTTCTTCCCTTGGTCTTCATTTGCCAAGTGGCTTCTCGGCACAAGAGAACAATAGGGTCAATTCACACATAACAAAACCCTTGATCACATCACCCTTCCCTTGCCTTGCCTTGCAGTTGCACATAATTCGGTGGGCGTACCTGTCTTGGATTGCGTTTGTATTTACCTATAAATATGTGTGTCCACGTGCTCCCATGCAGAGCCTACGTTGTCAACTATTCGACCTAATTTCTAAGTCCCATTTCCACGCCACCATTATGGGTCCCACTTCCTCCGTCACGTTGTGCATCGACGGCTGGCGTGCCACGAAAATTTCGATGGAGACAAAACGAAAGGTGGGGATTCGCATTTTCTGCCAACAACGGAATATTTTCAGGCGTAAACGTCGGGTAGGAAAACGGTAACAATCACCAACGGATTCCGTCTGCACGTTTCCTTCAATTTTATCTTCATCTCAATTAACGATTAAAATCACCAGGGAGACGGGAGTCGGAGGGCTTATTCGCCACGTAAGCCGGGCATTTACGGGCAGCTCCTCCTGCCCGCTTAAGAGAACAAAATTACAAATTCGTAAGCTTGGCCGTCGCCTTTTTGATGGGCTATTCTTGGGGGTAATTATGATCTGATAGCCGTTTTTTATTTTCGACTAATAACATTTTCAAAGTTTGGATGGAATTAGATATTGTATAATTTTATTTTTTTAAATTATTAATAATAATAATTTTATTGAAGCTTTCCAATAATAAAGTTTAGCTGGAATGAATTATAATTTTTAAATCTTAAAAGTAATTCTAATATGTATTGATCAATTTAAATATTTGGAATCATATATTTAAAGCTTAAAATATTAAGAATTGTGAAAGGAAACATTAAATTTATATTGTTATAAAAAATAATATAATATCAAAATTGAAAAATAGTAAAATATAATTCTTCACTATAATATTAAAGATAAAATAAATATTATATTTATTTAAAAAAAGATTAAATATAACTTTGAATTAAAACTTTTAATTTTAAAATTTATTTTATATGTTTAAATAAATTTTAAATATTTATACAAAATAATTTTTTAAATAAATAAATATAAAATTTCAATAATTTTTTTTATTTCTTTATGATTTATTACTTGTAATTAAAAGAGTTTAAAGATAAAAAAGTCAATAAAGACAATTCAAATAATAAATTTCTTTGAGTTATGATTTATTACAAGATAAAATTATATTAAAGAATAAAGTTAATACAAACAACTTAAAGATTATATTTTATGGTAAAGTTATAGAAAAATTGCATTAAACTTTATCTTAATTTGAATTATAAGAAAAAATTATATTAAACAATAAAAGTCAATAAAAACAATTTAAAGATTATATTTTATGGTAAAGTTATAGAAAAATTGCATTAAACTTTATTTTAATTTGAAATACTTTTTTGTTTATGATTAGTTATCTTCAATTTTTATGAATGAATTTAAAAATGAAAGAGTTTAAAGATTAAAAAAAAGTTAAAGTTTTCTAAAATCAATTATTGTTTCTAATATAAATAAATTATATTATTTAAAGATACTAATTTAATTTTAAAAATATTATAGTTTATCAATAATATTATTAATATTTATGATAATGTAAGTAAACAGGTTTTTAAGTATTTATTTATTATTAAAATGGATGACTATTTTCTATGTTTGTTGGTTTATGATGGTTCTTAATTTCTTTATAACTCTTTCAACTATTATCTCATTTCTCTCCAAATTTTCTCTGCATTTGGGGCCTATTCGTACGTTCTTAGTACTCTTTTGGGTGGTCCCTTTTGAATAAATTCATTCATTTCTTAGTCTTATTTTTTTATTGTTAACCTTTAGAAGTTGGTTTGAATTCAATTTGTATATAAATATACAATGATTATAATTCATTTAGGTATGAAAAATAAATATAAATGATTAATTATTCAAAAAAAAATTATTAAGAAATTATAAACATTATAAATAAAGTCAAGTATTCATTAAAACATTTATTGAAGCAATCAATCTTATAGTAAAGATATTGCATGACATTAGTATGCATGTTTAAATTATTATAAATATTACAGTGTGTTATTTTTAATTTTATTATTGTTAAAGGGCCTATAAAATATTAAGATAATTAGCATGCTCAAAAACACTTTTTTGTTTTCTTGTGCTTTTAAGGTATTGTTGACCAATTACGAGAAGAATATTTTATGTTTTATAATTGACAGAATTCAAAAATTTTATGACAAGAACTAGAGAATGTAGTTGTCAAATTTTTTGGGCCTATTTTCTAAATTTCTCAATTGAAATAAATTTTTGGAGTTATCTTGGTATCATATTTGGGTGTGTATTGTCACCTTTAGATCTTGATGACTATCATTATATCTTGCAATATTCAAGATACTGATCTAAACATTGCATGTCACCTCCTTCTCTAGTTTTGAAATTAATTAATTATTATTTGATGTATGTTATTATGTCTAGTAAAATGTTTATAGACTTATTTGTGTTCCAATTTAGTACTAATCTATTTATCCATAATACATTTTTGTAAACACATGCATTATATTACATGTAACTTTAATATTTCATCTTTTTGATGACCTTGTGCTCTCTTACATTTACAATCTAATGTTGCTCATAATATATAAAATATAAAGTTATAAACTTTTTAATATTAATTATGCTAAGATCATAAATATCATAGTCCCTATTTTCTTGATCCCAAGCCCTAAATTATTTATTTAAATTTATAAAATTAAAAGATTTGAAATGAGTTTTAAGTTTGTATTGTCCTGAAAAATAATACAATATTAAAATTGAAAAAGAGTAAAATATAAATCAACTTAATGTTAAAGATAGAGAAATAACCATTCCACTAGATTCGTTGTCTACCAAAATACAATTTTTAAAAATAAAAAAAAATAGATGAAATGAATAGTATTTAAATATAACTTTCAACTAAAGCTTTTATACTTCATTTTTTTTGTTGAGTTTAAACAAACTTTAAATATACATTTTTCAATATAAGCATTCATAAATGCAACTTTTTAAATAAGTAAATATGAGACATCAATTTTTTTTTTGGGTTTATGATTCATTAATGTTTTTTGGATTGGTAACTAAGCATTGGCACGTCCTTCACTTGTAAATTAAATAATAAAAAAAAAACAAAAAGATACAAATGTATCATTAATTATAAGGTTAAAAACTTAGGAGAAGAATGGTTATAACATCCAAAAAGAGACACAACGATACAATAAGACTACTCAAAAAAAAGGTAAACACACCTTATCATACACACAACCATAAAGAGGTAAACAAAGAGAAACCAACAAACACTCAGCATGTGCCAAAAAAACCTACACAATGATGAACCATCATGTGCAAGAGGGTGAATTTGAGTCAACATCCACACAAACATCACCCATAACATCAATCATGCCTCTACCTTTATTTTGAACACCCAAAATGCTTTCCATCTCTAAATCTAGACCCAAACTTAGCATCATTGCCTATAGAGGAGTCGAGGACTCATCACTACCCCACGATTCCCTGTTGTGCAATAAAACACCTACCAAACCTAAGCCTTGGCTAAACACATCCATATGATCCTTCATAATACCAGAATAATCCCAAAAACAAGACCTAGAAGGAATTTTCACCTAGTTGGGAGAAAAAATTACTTTGCCTACCACACAAAATAAGAACTTCACCACCGCTAACTTCTCTAGAGAATGTCATGCATGTAGAAGAGGCTTTGAATTTGGAAGGGGGATTTTATTATGCCCAGAGGAGAGGCCTTGAGGAAATTATTGACTTGAGATGGATCTTCCTTCTATTACTTTAAAATCTGATCCAAAAAGTTGAAGAGGGTCAAGATTCATCCTTCCAACTCCCTAAAAATTGCTAAAGGGACCAGACCCACTTCATCCTTCCCTAATAAAGGTAAATAAATATGATTTCCTAGGTCAAAGGTTTCAACTACCTCAACCAGATCCACTCCATGGACTTGTTTCACAAAAATCTCCACTAAGCTTATGACCTATTGCTTGTCCTCAAGAAATAACAAAAAGTTATTTGCAAAAACTAAAATAGTGGTAGAATTTACCTTGACCTTACTGATAGAATTGATGAAGGCTTCACCCAAAACCATCAGGATTAAATATAGAATTTGAGGTGTCAATACCAAAAACACCCTCTTCATCTTGCTCTCTATCACCTCCCTAAAGAAGGCCATCTCTCTCTCTTTCCCCTAGATGGATAACAATGGCTCAGAAGTAGCCAAATCCCACAACAAGTGCATACCAAATGGGAGTAGAATAAACTAATGAACCTAGATAAATACAAGTGCCAAATTAATGACAAGTCAAGGATGGCTTAATGATGACACACCCTTCACAAGATCATGCCATAAATCAATGAAATGATGAAAAAACCATCCGCCACTGAAATAAAAGCTCAGGGGAAGTTGATATAACACATGGAATTTGGAAACTAATATTTTTTTAGAAAAATTAAATAAAACCACCAACCAAGATTGACCAAAGGGTGAAGAAAAAAATTAGGCTAAGGACTCGCCATATTATCCATCACAAGATTCTCAACTTATGAGATACCCTAGTTTGTAAGAAAGTTGGTAATCGAGTTGGCTTCCTGATAATAATGTTGAGATTTTGATGAGGAGAAGGTCCCAAGTGTAAGGCCCCATTTTACTGTTGGGGAATCAGGAACATCACACCTGTTCTAATCCCACTTGTTAGGATCTTGCTCCTCAGAAAGAGCACAATATGATTACCAAATACAAGCAATTAAACATGCAGAATTATCCAGAAGCAATAAGTAACTAGAATTCACAAATGACACAGAATATGAGAGACAATACACTATCTTGTATTCAATACTCATTCAGAAAGAAAATACAATAAAGAAGATGCCACCTCTTCTTCCACTTCTCAGAGGCTTCCCACACCTCAAGGGCTCCCAGTAATTCTCAATCAAGAGTTCACTCTCCTACCAAAAATGGTCCCAACACACAACTCACACACATAATTGATGTTCACCTCTCTAACCAGTCAGTAATAACCCTGCCAGTACCAAGCACTCTAAAGTACTTCAAGTAGATCTCCCATGAACCTCCAACCTGCAATTCAACAGACCTTACTTACACATGTAGATCTCCTATGAGCTTGCAACAATCTGCAACTCAATGATCTTACAATGGAAGGATCTTCCTTGCCTTCCTTTTTAGCTCATAATTACAATACATGCCAATGGGTCTATAAATAGATCCCAGACTTAAACAATAACTTAGACTCTTAGTTTACTATAATTATCCACGCAGCTCAAGACTCGAAATAGCCTTTACATGCAAACAATCAGTTCAACAAACTAACTGTTCGTGCAACTAACAGTTCTGGAACACACAAGAGACCAACGTCGGTCCCTGTCTGCCTGGTGCTGACCGACGTCGACCGACTCCCTACCGATGCCAGTTGCCTTCTGCATTCATCATGACTAACGTCAGTTATACTGTCGATGCTAGTGTCTCTGTAACTTAAACAACCTCCTCCATGTCTGCATAGTTGAAGCTTTTAGCTCCACAACCTAATAATCTCCCACTTGGAGATAAATAGTTGCAACTGTACTTGTACCTGTACATCATCTAGTTTGTTCCCTTGGCTTTGTATCCCTCTTTAAGATCACTCTTGAACACCAACCACCACAAATCTTGTGGTGCAACAACTGTCATCCAAATCACCTGCCACATCCACATCTACAAACCCATGTAGAAAATAACTTGACCCTGCATAGCATGAGCACCTGTTGTTGGTCCCTCTAAGAATCCACTGAACTGCCCTCCAATGCTTCTTTCCCATATTGGCTCCAAACTTGTGACAACTCCCACTGCTTGGGAAAACTCAGGTCTAGTACATACCATGCACTTAACCTCATTATGTGAATCAAGACACTATTCTGTGAACTGTCTAACCATCAGCGTGCTAACCGGTCTCACACAATCATCCTGAAACAAAGTCAACTTGTGACCTTCCATGTCCCTAGAACACACTCATGCCAAAGAATCTTGTTGCTCCCAGATTCCTCATGACACACCTCTGAACTAGCTTTACCTTTAGTTCAGCAATACCCTGTATATGTAACCCTGCAACAAGCACATCATATAGTAATAGGATAATGTAGCTAATATTATCCAACCTGGTAAACAGAAACACAATGATCAAACCTCCATTGTCCTGCAGCTTATTCAAGACCATATACCCTGGCCTTCTGTCTCACATGTCCATTTCTGCTCTTCTTCATCTTGAACATCCATTCATCTCTCAGTGCTTACTTCTAGCTGGCAACTCCACCCAAAACTCCCGTTTGGTTCTTCTCCAAGGAATCACATCCTTCATCCATGCCAAGCTCCCACTGTTTCCTGGATCTACTTGCTCTGCTTCTTTAACAAATTCTTGGTTCTTTACCATAAGTGAGCAACAAGTAGTGTAAAGAAGGGAAATGACAAATTTGAGGCTTACTTACCCTTTAAGTCCTCCATATGGGCACTTGAGACTCCTTAACAGCTTGATGTCTGCCCAAAATCTGTCTCAATGACCGATGCCGGTCACATCTTAGTTTGCACCCAACCGACATCGGTTCCATGCGACTACCTCATCACCGACGTCGGTTCCCCCTGGTCGATGCTGGTGTTTATCTGTCCCTGAGTCACCGATGTCAGGCTGCACATAGCCAACATCGGTCCCTGTCTGGACGTCGATGTCAGTTTTCCAACCGACGTCAGTCTCTGTGTTTTGCTTGTGAGAATTGACTTCTACCCGCGAGCTCCTTTTGGATCAAACCCTTGTCCAAATCACCCTTGCTCTACTTAGAATTCTTCAGCCCCTTTGACTGATACCTGTCCGTGATCTTCTCCTTGAAAACCAAGGCTTTCTTATTCTTGTCACTAACATCAGATTCCTCAAGAAACGTCACCTTCTTCTTTTGCATACAGAAATCTCGATTCATACCCTTTGACTCAAGAACATGCATCTCCTTCTTATTCATGCGACCAAGCCTATTAAGCCACATCTTCGAATCTACAGCTGAAGTAGATAACCCAGAAAGAGAATCAGTAATACAAGTAGATAGATAAAGCGTACCTACTTTCTTACCTCTTGCTACAACAAGTGCACCCTTGGTAACCTTCCAAGAGTCCACTGTGAGAGTTACTGTGCAACCTTCATCACCCAAACTTCTTACAAAAATCAAATTCTACTCCAGAACTGGGACATGCATGACCTCCTTCAACACCCATGTGTTACCTGTCTGTAATTTCAGCTTCACTTTCCCTTTGCCAACCATCTGACAAGGCTTACCATCCCCTAAACAAATTTCTCCAAAGTCTCCCTGGACATACTCATGAAAAAATTCCCTATTTGGGGATGCATGAAAAGAGGCACCAGAATCTAAAACCCAAGATTCTAATTTATCTAAGGAACATACCAGAGCATCCTATGTAACAAAATCCACAACATCTACATCTTCTTCATGTCCTTCATGCTGATTTTCAACTGAGTTGCAATCTCTCTTTAAGTGCCCTTGCTTTCCACACTTCCAGTAGGTTATTCTGCCATACCTGGACTTGGATCTCCTGCCTATCTTTGACCTTGATCTCCCACGCTCGATCTTCTCTCTTTGCCTTCCCCTGCTTTCCACACTCAAAGCATTCCCTGATGATTCCCCTGTGCTTTTCCTACAAATTTATTCATTCAAGATTACACCCATAACATCATCCACTTTTAGGATTTTTGAAGCAGACGCAGTATTGCTAACTGCCATTACCAAACTCTCCCAACTTTCAGGTAATGAACATAAGATTAAGAGATCCTTAATTTCATCATCAAAAACAATATTGACTGAATTTAACTGGTTTACCAAACCATGAAAATCACTAAGATGACTATGTACAGATCCATCTTCCAACATTTGCAAATTAAATAATTGCTTCATAAGAAATACCTTATTCAAAGCTGAGGGTTTTTCATATAAATTTGCCAAAGATTCCATCAACTCTACCATTGTCTTAGCGTGTGATAAGTTAGAAATCATAGATGATGCAAGACTCAACCTTATAGATCCCAGAGCCTTCCGATCAATAACCTCCCATTCTTCATCCTTCATATCTCGAGGCTTGCAATCAACCCCACCCAATGGTAAGTACAAATCTTTTTGATACATATAATATTCAATCTGCATCCTCCATAATTGATAGTTCTTGCCATTAAACTTCTCCATTCATAGCTTACTTTCTTCTGCCATTGCTCTACTCCCACTCAAACAGAAACCCCTGTGAGTAACCTGTAATCAACACACACTAACTAGATCTAATCCAACCTGTTAGTATCCCAACCAAAAGCTCTGATACCAGTTGTTGGGGAATCAAGAACAACACACCTATTCTGATCCCACTTGTTAGGATCTTGCTCCTTAGAAAGAGCACAATATGATTACCAAATACAAGCAATTAAACATGCAGAATTATCCAAAAGCAATAAGTAACTAGAATTCACAAATGACACAGAATATGAGAGACAATACACTATCTTGTATTCAATACTCATTCAAAAAGAAAATACAATAAAGAAGATGCCACCTCTTCTTCCACCTCTCAGAGGCTTCCCACACCTCAAGGGCTCCCAGTAATTCTCAATCAAGAGTTCACTCTCCTACCAAAAATGGTCCCAACACACAACTCACACACAGAATTGATGTTCACCTCTCCAACCAGTCAGTAATAACCCTGCCAGTACCAAGCACTCTAAAGTACTTCAAGTAGATCTCCCATGAACCTGTAACCTATAATTCAACAGACCTTACTTACACATGTAGATCTCCTATGAGCTTGCAACAACCTGCAACTCAATGATCTTATAATGGAAGGATCTTCCTTGCCTTCCTTTTCAGCTCATAATTACAATACATGCCAATGGGTCTATAAATAGATCCCAGACTTAAACAATAACTTAGACTCTTAGTTTACTATAATTATCCACGCAGCTCAAGACTCGAAATAGCCTTTACATGCAAACAATCAGTTCAACAAACTAACTGTTCATGCAACGAACAGTTTTGGAACACATAGGAGACCGACGTCGGTCCCTGTCTGCCTGGTGCTGACCGACGTTGACCGACTCCCTACCGATGCCGGTTGCCTTCTGCATTCATCATGACCGACGTCAGTTATACTGCCGATGCCAGTGTCTCTGGAACTTCAGCAACCTCCTCCATGTCTGCATAGTTGAAGCTTTTAGCTCCACAACCTAACATTTACATAGTGCTCATCTTTGGCAAGATGACTATGAAATTATGACTTATATGTTCTAATTATTAAATTATGTGGTTAAGTAATGTTCAACTAAGGTGTGAAAGGATTTCATGAAGACTCTCATGTTGAGAACCATGATAAATACCTATTATCAATCATGTTTTGATTACTTAAGTTTATGAAATAATAATGCTTACATTTATTTATGAAATTTGATTATGTCTATGAGATATACTGACTTAAATCATGTTGAATCATTGCTTCTAAGTTTATGAAATGACAATTACTTATGTATTGAATCATATAAAATTATCTACGTGTATGTTGATATTCTGTGAATGATTAGATATGATTAATTGATTTAAATTATCTTGTTTGATTAAATTATTTAGCTTCAACTATTAGGTTAGAGTAATTTGATGTGTGCATTGAGTGTGCAGGAACATGAAAAAGGGATAATGAAGGAAAGAGACTATGTCAAACATGGTTTCATCACTAAACAAATTTACCCTTAAAAACCATCTTAAAGCCTTGTTAATTATTTAGTTGACTAGTTCACTACCTAGTGAATGTAGCATTTAATCCTATATATACATCTAAGCATCATCCAACCACCAGTTGCTTTCCAACCCATGCCTCATAAGGGACATTCTTTCCCATGTTTCCTTAAGGCATATGGTAGCTTCACATTCTTATGTGGTTGCTTCCAAGACTCCCTTGCCTCTTTTCCCACTTGATCTTAGTATTAAGGCAATTAAAGTAAGATCTACTAATCGACCACTAGATATTTTAGACATTGGATGCAAGATCTTCAGGTCAGGCAACAACAAGTTCCACCAACCAAGCTTAAAGGTTGATTTCCTAATAAACTCCCTTAGTTAAGGAATTTTTAGGCCAAATTAAAAATGAATTGGACTTAGCATAAGAAAAGGAGAAGTAGCATATAAGAACAATTGGTGAGAAGAACTAAGTTAGATAATTGGAGGATAGTGCCCGAGTGGTCTAAAGGTCAATAGGTGGGCTTCCTTATAACCTACATTTTTCTGTTATTCATTTAGAATTAAATTATCATATTCTCTATTTGATCTTCTTGATTTTAAGGGAATAAGACCACTTGGTTTATTCCACTTATTTTATTATCTTTCCATGGTTGAGCATTAGGTGCCATGTAGTGCTTGCCTATTTAAGGCCTTGGAGAGATTGGTCCTCTTTGGTTTTAATGAAATAATTTTGGTTCCTTGTTTACTCTCTTGCTTAAATGAGCATAATGCCATTAAATTTATTCTAACTATCTTATTGTCTTGACATGGTTGTGCATTGGATACGATGCATTTATTTTCTAGTTGAGGGCTTGGGAGAGGTTATGTTCCTCCTCACTTGACTTGGATGTTTTAGATTTTACTTGAAGTGTATTAATATTGTTATGACAGTGTAGTGGTTGTCCATGAGTAACATCTTCATGATGGAAGAATGACAAGCCCTCCTGTACTGGGTATGGTGTTAGAATTCTTGAATCTCTTGTTAATGTCATAGTGGAAGTCATTAATCCCTCTCATGATGGTAGATTACTTAACCCTCCATTGACTATTTGAATGAAATAATAGAGTGAGATATCCTCTTGCTACTCCAATCTTTTGGTGGACCTTATTATGTTATAAGCCCTTGCCTATTAATATTATATTCATGAATGTTTTGATTCACTTGAATGATCATTTGAATGCTTGTTTGATTTGTATTTGGGACTAAGAATTTCCATGGATAAAACTAGGAATTTAGACTATAGTGTGTGCATACTCTTACCTTGTGTTAAGATAACCTTGCTTAGATATATTTACTTGCCTTCACCAAGTGATATAAGCATGCTCAGAGATGGGAGTCTTGATCTTGGGGGTGTCTAGAGGAGCAGCTTGATAATAAGAAAAAAGTTTAGGTAGTGAGACTTCCTTATTATGGCCAACAGATGTTCAAGAGTGGATGTGGAACACCATTGAAGATTACTTGATTTTTTAATACTTGATCAGACTGAAATATGTATCTCTCCCTTATGCTAAAAGATGATTGAATATGATGTAGTATTAATGTTGTAGTAGCCAACCTACTTGTAATATTTGCGTTAAAAATAGAGTTTGGATAATATTCCAACTATGGATTAAGATATCTAGTTTCTATTATTGAGACCTCAATATCAATTTGAGATGTAATTATTTATGAATGATTGATTTATAGGATCTTGGGAAGAGACTTGTATGTATCAAAGGCTTTAGCCTTAGAGGCATTTTCAAATAAATAAATAAATTGATTTCCTTGCCTATATATTTATCACGAGTGACTGGTCTATTAAGCTTTATACATTTCTATTTATCTGAATGTGAAGAGTTATCAAAATTAAACTTATCGAAAATAAGTTAAACTTAGATAAATAGCTATGAGATTATTATTGGGAATAATAATTTAGATTGTTGAAATGAACTAAACATTAGTGCTTTCCGGTGTTATTATGGCAAACATGAATAAAGAGTTATGTTGTCTTTGTATTTAACCTTTTGGGAAAAATGAGTCATGTTCAGTTATGACCATTTATATTCAAACCCTTGGGAAGGAGTCATTATGGAAAGGAATAATCCTTAGGCCTTATGGTTTTTCTAGTAAAGGCTAGTGAGTTATTTGATTATATGTCTATTGAGAATAGTTTCTAGTTTATGCATAGGTCTTTCATCCAAATTTGTATGGTTTAATGATTGAATCAAGATTGTGCTAGGAAGAGTAGAACATAATTTTTAAGCTATGAATTATTATTTGGAATAATAATAGAAATAGTTAATTAAACCTTTGATGTTGTTTTGGATTAGATGGATGTCTTGTGAAAGAACCCCCTAGGCTTTTATAGTTGAGTTATTGCCTATTTTATGCTTTCCCAATAACTAGGTCATTTAATAAAATTGATGAAGTTTTATTACTTAGATATTTGATGTGGTTCTTAGTGATCCATTCCTTTAGAGATGTTGGCTTGAGCAAACTCACCTTATATTCATCTGATAAATGGACTAAACTACTAAGTTTATTGGTTTAGAATTATACCCTTTGATTTAAGCAAGATTTTGCTTTATTATGGACTTGATAACAACAATGTAGGCATGTATATTTTACCTTATTGTGGTTCTAGTTATAGATCCATATCTATGTTTTACTTTGGATTGTGATTTAGCTGATTACCAAGCTCTTGATGAATTTTTGCCTTGGTCATTTTCCTTGTCGACTAATTTGATGTCTTGCCTTAGTTGCTTAAGCTTTGAGTTTCTTTTAGCTTTTGCCTTAGCCAAATTTTGGGATTTTGGAATGTTGGTCAGATGATGCCACATGGCATCCTCCTGATAGCTAGAGGAATTAGCTAGATGGTAAAGTCTCGAATGCCCTGAAGTTCTATAGAACTGTCCAGTGGTAACATCTAGGAGTGTAAAATATCAGATGGATTAAGTTATTGGGGTTAATACCCTGATGCTTCTACGTTATGTGTAACCAAGTGGGTCATTGTATCGAAGTATTATGCCATTAAGTTTGGGGCCCTTTGATTTTATTTTGCCTTAGTCATTTTTTACAACTTTGATGAGTGGTTTAGAGGAAGCCATATGTTGCCATCCCACTAACCCAAGAGTGATGTTAACATAGTCAGATGCATGATCGGTGCTAGACTAGTGGGCAAGTAGGATGTTATTATGTGGCATCATCATGATAACTCATAAACCTGGATATGACCATGTAGAGTGCAAAGTCTTTGGGCTAGTAGTTGAGTGGGATGTTGCCACATAGCATCATCCTAGAAACCCATGAACCTAAAGGTAATCGTACAAGGTGTTATAAAAATTTAGAGCATGGAGGGATTATCCATTAGGGGTTAATTCCTTAATCCTTGTAGTTTTTATTATGTAGGGAACTTAAAAGTGGCAACACCTAATGTACTATAAGTTTAGGCTTGAGCAGACCTAAGGCAAACATGTTAAATACAATAACTTAAGTAACTACTGAGTAGGAAGTTGATGGCCGTATTCACATCATTAAATGTAGCTCCTCTTTAGCACAAGCTCATGAAATAATTCTAAGTGATAGCCAAATGAATCAAGTCTATGGGATTCTAAATTATTGGTTTATATTTGTTAAAGTCTCATGCCAGTTGTAAGTTATGTTTTACATGATTGAATAGATATTGGTATCTATCATGATCGCAGGTGTTATGTTTGGTATTATGTTGTGTTATGCATGTCTTTTTGAGAAAAAAATAGGCATGACACCAAGTTGAGGCCAAATATATTCCTAGATATTCTTGATCATACAAGCCTTGGATTCCTTCTTGCAGAGTGCCTAGATCTTGACCATGGAGTCCCCCTTAATGATCAACTTATCAAGCCTATATTGACTTGCTAACATGATTCCTAGAACCAACACCCCTTCTTGTAGAGTGCCTAGATCTTGACCATGGAGTCCCCCTTAATGATCAACTTATTAAGCCTACATTGACTTGCTTCTGCATCATTATTGGTACCATAAACCAACTTAAGGGAACTTGATCTAATAAGGGAACCATAAAAATCCTTTTTAATGCAAGTAGTACTCAAGGCCATAGGGTTGCCTCGAGAAGCCCCATCAAAATTCATTTCAAACTAACCTTATGGAGAAGGGATCTAGTCTACATTATCTTCCCTTCTATGATTGGATATCAAAACAAAATAAACATTAACAGGAGGGAGGGTTATGATTCATTACTTGCAATTAGAGAAGATTAAAGATAATATTATAGTGAAGATTGAAGTCGATAAAGACAATTCAAAGATCATATTTTATGGTAAAGCTATAAACAAATTGTATTAAACATTATTTTAATTGGGAATATTCTATGTTATGATTAGTTACTTATAATTTAAAATAAAGGGGTTTAAGTATAGAAGAGTTCAAATATAAAGAGGATATCAAATGTTTAGAGAGTCAACCAAGACAACTCTACAATTGTTTTGGATAATAAATATCTTATGTTATTTAAAGACACCAATTTAAGTTAAAGAACGAATATTAAAATTCATTAACACTATTATTAATATTCATGATAATGTAAGTAAATAAAAATGGTCCCTAGACATTTATTAATTGTTAAAATGGATGGATTTTATATATTTGTGTATTTATCAATTATTGTTAAAAATTAGATGTTATCGGCATGATTTGTTGACTTATGATGGTCCTAACCTCTTTTATATCCCCCTAAAACATTATTTCATTTCACTCAATTTTTTACTTGATTAGATCCATTTTCCCAAAGTGTTTGTGTACACCTAGGGCTCACCCATACACTCTTAACATTCTTTCGAGTGGACCCTTTTGGATAAGTGCGTTAATTTCATAGTCCTATTTTTTTTACTTTTTAGTATATTTAAAGGTTGGTTTGAGCAAAAATAACATCCTAATTTTAATTCAATTTGTCTATAAATATGTGGTGACTATAGTTCATTTAGTCATGAAAAATAAATATAGAGAATTCATTATCTAAAATAATTTACTGAGAAATTATAAGCATTCTAAGTATGATCAAGCATTCATTAGAACATTCTTTAAAGCATTCAAGTTTATAGTAGATATATTGCATGACATTAGTTTAAATGCATGAATTATTATAAATATTGAAGAGTGTTACTTTTGATATTTTTACCATTAAGGGGCCTTGAAAATATCAAGATATTTCAAATATTATCCTATTTACCTCATGCCCAAAAAAACATTTTATCTCTTTACACTTTTCAGGTATTGTTGCCCAATTAGGGAAAGAAGAATTTAATTTTTACAGTTGATTAAATTTAAGGCACATGAATCTAAGGGAGGTTTTTGATTATAAGAACCAAGTGAATGTTTTTATAATTTTTATTTTGGATTATTTTAAAAATTTCCTAGTGCTTGTATGGTAAAAAATCATTTATAAAGTAAAAAAAAACTATAGGTAAAAAATTTCTATTTGAGGTGAATTTTTTGGGTTAGCTCAGTGTCATATTTTAATGTATATTATCACCCTTATATCTTGATGATTATCACCATATCTTGAAATATTCAAGATACATCTCTAAATATTGCATGTCACCTCTTTCTCTAGTTTTAGAACTAATTAACTATTAATTTTTGCATGATAGTTTGCCTAATTAAATGTTTATGGGCCCATTTGTGTTCTAATTTAGTGTTAATCCATTTATCCATAATAAATTTTTGTGAAGTCATGTATTTATTACATGCAAAATTAATATTCCATCTTTTTGATGACCATGTGCTCTCTTACACTTAGGTTTAGATTTTGCTCATACTATGAAAGATATGAAATTATGAAAATTTTAAAGATTAATTATGGTATATCATAAATACTGTGGTCTCTATTGATAGGACCTAAGTTCCCCAAAGCTCTGACACAACTTGTCAGAATTAAGAACACACATGATTACCATTGTATAAGCAACTTACATGCGGAAATAACCAGAAGAACAAATAACTATCAATGAGAAAACACACAGAATATGAGAGGCAACACATAATTGTATTCAACTCATTACAAAGAAAATTACAATAAAGAGATCACACTCTTCTTCCACCTCTGTGAGGCTTCCTCCTAAAGGGCTCCAAGTAATCTTCCCACTTGAGTAATCTTCTCTCATAGGTCACAACACATAGCTAACACAAGCTGTTGTTCACCTCATTGTACACCTGTACAATCGAGTACGGACCGGTACTCCAAGTAGATCTCACCATGATCCTACTCCTGATGTATTGCTGTCACCTTGATCTTCCTCCCCCGCTGATCCTATTCTGACCCTCGCATACACACATCCCTGCAGACCAACCTGATCTTACTTATCACATGTAGATCTCCACCATGATCCTGTAACACCCTGCATATCAAAACTGATCTTACATACATGGGGAATCTTACTTGATTCCACCATGGGAAGAACTCTCCAAGCTCTACACTTGGGTTCTACAAGTTCAACACTTAACAATACAGCCCATGAGTCTATTATATAGATCTCATGCATACAATAATTAGACAAGCAGCTCAAAGACTTGAACTGGTCTTTATCACGCAAACTGTGCATTCACTTAACTGACTGTTCATCAACAACAGTTCTGACTACCACAGGTGACCGACGTCGGTCCCTGCCTAATTAGAGGTGACCAATGCTGGCTGATCCCTTGTCGATGCTGGTTTCCTTTTGCGCTTCCCTTGACCGATGTCAATTGTGGCTTGCCAACACCGATGACTGCATATGCTCAGAAACCTCCATGTTTGCCTTAAGGTGAAGCTTTTAGCTCCACACCCTAACAATCTCCCACTTGGAGATAAATAGCTACACCTGTACCCATACTAGTACTTTGTCTAATCTACATCTTGGCTTGTATTCCTCTTCAAGCTCCCACTTGAAGACAACCCACCACACTCCTTGTGGTGTTAATCCTGTGCCTGAATTTCTTCATCCTCAGCTTACCTTCTTCTACCATTGCTATACTCCTACTCAATCAGAAACCCCTGTGAGTAACCTATAATCAACAAACCACTAACCAGATCTGGGCCATCTGTTAGTCAAACTTGCTCTGAGAACATCCAACATCGCTCTGATACCATTTGATAGGACCTAAGTTCCCCAAAGCTCTGACACAACTTGTCAGAATTAAGAACACACATGATTACCCTTGTATAAGCAACTTACATGCGAAAATAACTAGAAGAACAAATAACTATCAATGAGAAAACACACAGAATATGAGAGGCAACACACAATTGTATTCAACTCATTACAAAGGAAATTACAATAAAGAGATCACACTCTTCTTCCACCTCTGTGAGGCTTCCTCCTCAAGGGCTCCACATAATCTTCCCACCTAAGTAATATTCTCTCATAGGTCACAAAACACAGCTAACACAAGCTGTTGTTCACCTCATTGTACACCTGTACAATCGAGTACGAACCGGTACTCCAAGTAGATCTCACCATGATCCTGCTCCTGATGTATTGCTGTCACCTTGATCTTGCTCGCCCACCGATCCTGTTCTGACCCTCGCATACACACATCCCTGCAGACCAACCTGATCTTACTTATCACATGTAGATCTCCACCATGATCCTGCAACACCCTGCATATCAAACTTGATCTTACATACATGGGGAATCCTACTTGATTCCACCATGGGAAGAACTCTCCAAGCTCTACACTTGGGTTCTACAAGTTCAACACTTAACAATACAGCCCATGAGTCTATTATATAGATCTCATGCATATAATAATTAGACAAGCGGCTCAAAGACTCGAATTGGTCTTTATCATGCAAACTACACATTCACTTAACTGACTGTTTGTCAACATCAATTCTAACTGCCACAGGTGACCGACGTCGGTTCCTGCCTAACTAGAGGTGACCGATGCCGGCCGATCCCCTGCCGATGCCGGTTTCCTTCTGTGCTTCCCCTGACCGACGTCGGTTGTGGCCTACTAATGCCGGTGACTGCATACACTCAGAAACCTCCATGTTTTCCTTAAGGTGAAGCTTTTAGCTCCACACCCTAACATCTATTTTATTGATCCCAAGCCTTAGGTTATTTATTTAAATATATAAAATTATTCAAAGCCTTAAATTACTTTCCAAAGTATGATTTCCCATGTGCTTGTTACTAGGGCCTCTTTTAAATTCATATTTTTTCAAACCCTAGCCATTGCTCCTAAGGAATTATTGTAAATATTTGTTTATATGTGCAATTTGTCTCTAGTTAGAGATAGACATATTTTTTCCCTCAATACATAGATTTTATATGTTATCTTATTATTGACTAATTTGACCACAAGTCAAATTAGGTCAAACCCCTATATATTCAAACTTGTTATAGGGGTCTACTAGGGTGTAAATTGTGTCCCATGCTCTTTAATAAGGTCAAATATATGTTTCATCTCTTGTCACATTTGTATAGTTGGTCTTATGTCATCTAGAGGTCACTTTTGGGTCATTTATTGAACTTCTACAATTTCCCATAGAAGACAAGTGTTACAAAGGCATAATCAATGTCCCACATGTAAGAGTATGTCAAAGGAACTATTGTAAAAGTGATAAAATGTAGTTGCAATGTCAAAGTAAGAAGATCAATGGGAAAGTGGTAGTTTTAAGCAGTTGTATGGCTTGTGAAGTAGTTATGGCATGTGTGGAAACTTTAACAATACCTCTTTAGGGTCTTGTTGATGCTTAAAATTGCACTTGTTTCAACACCAACAATGGGAAGTTTCAGGAATGTGGGACTTAAAACCTGAAATGACCTCCACATTTTAAAGAAGCTCGTTCTTCTTTATCTCAAATGTATAATGAGGAAAGGGATAGAAATTAAGCAGAAACACAAATGCAATGAAAGAAAATATAACTGTGGCGATGTGCCTGAATTTAATTTGACCCTTAATTCTAAGCACAATGAAACTATATTTAGGATTCAATTGCATTGAAGAGCAAACTAGGCATGATCAATGTAAAATATGAAAACAATAGAATCAAAGGCTCACAACTTAGACTATTCTTGCAATGACACAGAAAATATCAATAAAGGCATATAATTTCATCTTCTCATTAATTTTCTAGTTACATAAAAGGCATAGAAACATGCAAAGTTAAACAAACTTTCTAACTCAAGAAAAATAGAACAAAGGCAAATGACATTACTTGGTACGGCTAAGAAAGTCTAAAACTTCTTGACAATCTATTGCAAAAATTTCTCTCTATATCTTTTGATGATCTCTACACTCCTATTTATAGCATCAGACTATCTCTAGGTTGCTTGCCCATTCCCAATCCAATGACCTAACTAAATTCTAACTAAACTGGAAGTGTCTAACACAGGATATTTCTTAGATCTGAACATTTTGTCTCCTTGCAAGTTTATTAGCTGAAATAGATTCGCAGGACACTTCTCACTGTGAAACAGGTGAGGACACTTGGCCGCTTCACTTAATCTACTTGAAAACCTTCTTATTAATCATGAGGCACCAAAAAATGACACTTGGCATGTTTCACAACACTTATCGAAGACACACAACACTTTTCGCATAATCTATACTCTTTACTATGTCTTCACTTAAGAGTGTTCCATCTTTGACATCTGTCACAGTCTGGTTCTCCAAAACTTTAACAACTTATAAAAAATGGGACCCACAACACTTCTCACTTGAGTAACTTCAAAAAAGGATCAGGGACAAGTGGTGCTTTTTGTGCATCTTTAACAAGGGACATGTGGCAGTCTCCACTACTTTTAACTACCTTTTTAGAATCCTGCTGAAGGTGACACGTGTTGGTCTCCACGTCACTCTATCTATATTATAGAAATAGTCGGGCCTAATTTCATATTTACATGGATGATGACACTTGGTAGCTTCTACTTGCCTTAAAAACAAAACTTGGGGCCCACCACAGTCTTTACTTATCGATGAAACAAAATGAAGATATTTCAGATGTTGACACGTGGTAGCTTCCACTTTCTTCAGCTAGGGATATGTGGCATCTTCCGTTGCTTTTAGAAAAAATAATTGAAACCTTCTATAGTTTCCACTTGGCACTTTTTGCTCGACCCTGAGAAAATCTTATTGAAAGAAGCTTTCAAAACGTATAAGAAATGTGAGATGTGAATGCCGACACTTTTTGTGCTCTGCTGAGTTACCATTGGACACGTGGCACATTTCGAGTGACTTATAGAAATTACAAAATGTGTCTCAGTCAATGAAACTTGGAAGCTTTTGTATGACTTTGATACTTGGACAAAATTAGGCAAAAAAACTCGTGCCTGCGCTGTGAGTCAAAAACTTCACTGTCTCGAACCAAAATGTGCAGGGACAAAAACTTAGAGCGTGCAACTAAAAATCAAAAATAAAATGTAAAGTAATTTTTACTCTACATTTCCCTCATATCACTTTCATTCTTAATAATATTTGAAAGACTTAAAAATGGAAAAAAATATTATATCTTTCCTATCACTCTCCTAGACAAGAAAAAAAGGTCAATCGGTTTCAGTTGGTATGGCCAAGAGGAGTTGAGTCAGAGCAAGTGCACTTGGTGGGTGGTATTAATCCTTGTGTACTGAAACTTCATGGAAATATTTAAAGGATTGGTGACATGAGATTTATGAACCATTGTTACGATTGCTAGTGACTTTTTAATTCCTACTTATCCCTATAGTGTTCATGTTTCCTATCTATTTACATTGTTCTATGTAAGTCAATTTATGTATGTGATCTTGAGAATCATGACCTTCCTCATCACAATGTTTTTAGTATTGATTGCATGAGTAAAGATGAAATGATGAGCTAGACTATCTCAATTTGCTAGTTGAAGATACTATTGAAGTTGTAGACCAGTGTTTCACCTGTTTTAGAGTTAATGTCATGTAAGTGGCTTTAAGACAAGTATATAATGTTTGATTTCAACATTTGAGATAATTCATAATTATTTCTTCTTTGAAATTTTATTTTCAATACTAGCATTGATTGGGTGAAAGGTTTAAAACATACACACAGTCAATTTCCCTTGTGACTGTCACCTACAGTCAGGTGAGAAGAAGCCTTGACCAATCATGTTGAAGAAGAGAGGAGGTTTTAGAGTTTTGATAAGTCTCCCAAGGTGAAGACAACAAGATTGAGCCTTTAAAATGGCTAGGAGATTGGTTATGATAAACAATTTAACACATACACTCCAAAGAATATCTTCACCTATAGGTGGCTCCAAAAATGGTCTGAGTGTAATCCAAGAGGTATAAAGAGTGATGAGATGAAGGTATTTAACTCCTTGAAAACTTTCAATCAGGTTTGGGATCATGGAGAATATCAAGATGACAATGATGAGGCCATAAAATGACATGAATACTTTAATCCATGTTCATAGGTTTGGAAAGTTATAATTGAGACACTTTACCTTAACTTCTCTAAATCACATTTTACTCATACACTTGGTCCTTCCATAGTAGAGTGTCTTAAGGAATAGACAGGTCTTGTGGTTTCACTAATGTAGCCTAAACATAGGGATAATACCTTGACAAAATAAAATGGTTGCTTCACTAAGGGAGAGTGGTATTTGGGTAGCTCCTAACTTAGACAAGTTCTAACCTAAAACAATTGGTGAATACTATGTTGGAATGACTAAAATCAACCTAATTTGCAATGACCTATAGTGTGAGTGAAACCATGGTTTCTAGGCATGAAATGAACTCATAAAGGTATGGGATGTTATAATGACCTTAAAAATGATAAAATAAGATTAAATCTAGTGTCAAGGAGTACATCACCACCTACACTAGTCCCTTTTCTCTCAAAATGTCACCTACAATATGATTGTAGACTGAAAATATATTGGAAGTAGGTAGTTTGGATGTTGGCATAGCCCCAAGGCATGATATGAATATGTCCAACTATGAAATAATCTTAGATAATTTATATGGAATCATGAAAAGAGAATATAATTACTTAAGCCTTAAAATACACCTATAGGTATCTCAATTTCCTAAGAAGTGCCACCTAGAGTCTGACTGTAGTCTACAAACTAGCTCTAGCAAAAGAGAGACGTGAACTGAGAGGGTTAGTAGAGATATAGGATAGTGAAAATGTGGAAATAACTACCACAATGGTAATTTAAAATTAATAAGACTCTCAAAGAAGAGAAATAGAGAAAATACTTATTCTAACTCCATGCTCAGCCTAAGGTTCTAGACCCTGCATAGTCACTAGGCTTGAGAAGCCAATCTTGAGATATTTGTGATGTTGAGATGTCTATGGTTATCATCCATCCCTAATTTGGTGTATAAGGTCCTAATGACATAATATAACCTATCATATCCTCAATTTGGTTGAGCAAATAGGGGAAATTCCCTCTATTTTTTATCAAATAAAGGGCACTCCCAGTTAAGACCACCCTACAAGTTTGGTGAGTGAATGGTAACAGGATGAGATGAAAAGTCTTAGAATACTATAGAATGGTGTGGAAAGTTTTTTTGAGCATGAAAAAGGTGGAGAAGACTCTTTAGTCCTAATAAAACACTCATAGGTGGTTATGGATAATTAGGCACAATCAGGCCTATTAGGCCTAGAAATAGGCCTATAACCTAATGACCTCTAGCTTGATTCAAATGATTATGAAGCCCTTAAAATATAATTGATGAAATTTAGGAAGAATTTAAGGATAAATCACAACTATCATTTTTTAGGAGACCACACAAAGGGGTCATTTTTGGCCTAAAACCATGATAGGGGTACCCAAAATGTACTCAAAATCTCAATAGGCCATTTTCAAACACTCAGACCTATACGTACACATTACATGGTAATTAAAATATCTAGGGGTAATTAAGTAGGGTCATGAACTTAAGAATTGTGGAATTTTTTTAGGGGTTCGACGTTTGGTTTTTATGAATCATCCCTCAGAAGCAAAACCCTCTAAAACCCTCCTAAAAACTTGGTTTTGACTTGATGGAGAGAATATGTAAGGGGTAGTGTGGCTTGAAAATTGATTTGGACTTTTTGAAGATTCTCTCAGGATCTTGTACATCTAATTGGTCTGTACCCTACTTGTATGGACAAGGTAAAAATAGGGGTTTTGTAAGTTTTTGAGTGTTTTACAGGTGTAAAAGGGAAATTAGGAATGAGAATCAATGGGGGAGGTATGTAGATACTTAATTCCATTTCTTATGCTCATTTATATAATTATTTGTGCATGAAAGGTCCTCTACTACACCATTCATCATAGGTAGTAAAAATGTGGATTGATTACCTAGTGAGAAGATGAGAAGTCCAATTTTGGATATTTTAAAAGTCTAATTCATGGGGTAGAAGGTAGAAGGACCTTGAAAATGTGTCATAACACCTCTTACATGTATTTAGTTGAGAAAATTAGGGTATCCTTGATGAAAAATGTGAAGAATGAGGCTTAGAAGACCAATGAAGGACTGCAGATGGTGAATATAAGTGTCATAAAGAAGGTTATCAATTTGGGATGTATTTGATGACTATCATAGATTGTTTCCAACCTACATATGATATTTCACTTGTGTCAAGTATTCATATTTCAGTTTTTAAGTAGTCAAGAGATGCCTCATAATGAAGGCAGTTTTCAAGAACGCCATTTGAGGACCTTACACTAGTTTGAGGAGTATTTCAGGCTTCATATGGACACTTGTCCAAGAAGACCTTCATGGTCTATTCTCCACTCTATTATCTTGATATGTAACTAGTTTTAATTCCTTTAAATTTGGAATTATGACCCTTGAACTTCTCTTATTCTCTCTCTTCTCACATATTCTATAAATGCAAGCCATTTTGGATTTTGAAATGGAATCCAAACATGGTATAGAGAAGCCCTATTGGTTTGATACTATATTTTTAATTATAAATAAATATTTGGAATATATTTTTGAGTTCAAAATATATCTTGTCTAAGAGTGTGAAGTGGTGTGTAGTGAAAGGTCTAGTGATTAGTATCAACCCTTGCCTTCTATTTACTCTTCCATATTGGATGCAAGTAGTTTCCACTTTAATAGGTCACATGAAGTGTATTCAAGTGAATTTGTCTATAAGTTTCTATAATATAACCTATGGTTGACTCACCTTGAGTATTTCAATGCATACCACCTCCATGTTTGAAATACTAATGTTAGAGCAATTCAAGATTTTGAGACTAGTGTTGTGAGTCATGTTCCTTAGTGAAATTGTATGGTAGTCTAGTGGAGATTTTTATTTTTATATCAACTCATTATATAGTTTATTTCCATGTTATTTCTATCCCTTTTCATCCAAGCAAGTAAGTAGTATAGGTGATAAGCAAGCAAAGAGAAATCTAAGGAGGTAGCCCTTAAAACTAGAGGTTTACCACTATTATAAGCCATACACAGTCCTAAAAGTAATCCAATTTTGCCTAAATATTAGAGTAGGATTGAAAGACAATCTCTAGGGTGAAATATTTGTTGAATTTTTTTTTGGCACACTTGGTGGGACCATTGTCTCAAAGACATCTTGTAAAGGTGAATGCTGGTCTTGATAACATCACAACTACATATGGCATTCTACTAAGAATTTGGTGACTCCATTCAAGGTAATATCTAGTTTTAGACCAAGTTTTATCACTAATTTATTCATACTTCATGGTCTTTACTAGGTCATCTACTGGTAGAGGTATTAACCCCATAAACCTACTCCTTCAACTTGAACTTCCTCTTGAAGTTCAACATCCTCAGCCTATCTTAACGTTTGAAGAACAAGAGGACTTTACAAGACAATAAGACCAAGATAGTGAAGAGGAACTTGAGGAAAATAAGGCTAGGTAGAATGCCTTCCTATCCTTTAACACTAAAAATCCCATACACCTCAATGCATATGATGATATACTTGATAATGCTACCAAGAGTGTTCTCACTTTCAATGGTGAAGGTCATGTCACTCCTAGTGAACATATTAGGGATATATCTAACTTATATAATTTTCATAATGTTACTGAAGTCAATATTGTAATTAGACTACTTATCATGTCTCTTAGAGGGAAATCACTTGACTAATATAAGACACTTCTTGGAGGGTGTATCACCACTTGGGATGATTTTGGAGAGTTTCTAACTTCAAGGTTTGAATCCAAAAGTGATCACACATCACTTATTCACTAGCTAAATGTGATTCAAAGAGCCCCCAAGGAGACTATGCATGACTTCAATGAGATATTTCAAATAACTTGGCATAGGCTGCCTCCTCCCATGAGACCACCTTCAAGTTTTGTATTCCATACATATGTAAGGTCTATTGGGACTGACATAGCCATCATGTTTCAATATATGGGTGGTTACACCTTACTTGAAGCTTATGACCTTACCATTAGAGCTGAGAATGACCTAATACAAGATAGAAAAATACCTCTAAAATTCTCCATGCCTCTGCTACCAAACATGTATGATGCTACTTCAAGTGTTTCTCAAGTCCCAAGTGCAAATACCAAGTCTAGAATTGCCCATAAGAATGTAGAAGATACAATTGATTGGGAGGAAAGGTTTAAGGCCTTAGAGGATCAAGTTAGGAAAATCAATATATAGTATGGATTTAATTAAAACCCCTACCCCTATCCTCAATAAATAAATAACTTATTGCCATAAAAATATGGTCAAGGTAGAGGGCAAGGACAACCTAACTTCAATAGGCCACCCAATACATATAACCCAACTTCCAGCTCTAATACAAGAGCTATGGTACTAATTCATGGTAAATTGGTCCAAGGAGAAGAATGGAAACAAGGATAGTTCATGGATGCAAATTAAGGTGGAAAATAATATTTGGTATCTCAAGGAGGAGTCACTCCTCAATTGTTAGTAGAAGATGAGAATTACATTCAAGCAAATAAAAGATGGTAGCCCCAAAAGGTGAACCTTGTAAACTTTGTAGTTGAAGATAAATTTATCCTCAATAATAATAGTTCAATTATAGATAATACCAGATCAAAGAGGAGGAATTTGGGAGATAATCATGGTGTTGACAAAATTTAAAGTAACCATCCTATAAGGCATCAAGGTGTGAGTCCAAGTATGTTAGTCCCTACAACTTTTGCACCTATTTCAAACCAAAATGTTGGAAGGGTGACTCAAAGTGCTCCAATGTCTCAAAATTAAGGCATTTATTTGACTTCAAGGATACAAAAAGGTAAATGTTCCTTATTTGAACAATTTTTACTCTTTCAAGAGTGCTAAGACATCTATTTCTCTTTGGGAAGTGCTTCACATGCTTAATAAAAAGGAGCTCCTTCAAGAACAAATATCTCAAATCCACCTCAATCCTCAACCATCAAGACATGGTAATGTTTCCCTCACTAATTCTCTGACACACATTATTAAAGCCTCTTCCAAATCTAAAAATTCTCCACCCTTCTATCTCAGTCTCATTATGGGAGAAAAGCTTGTTCATAAGTTCATTTTGGATAGTGGGGTAAGTACCTCAGTGATGTCCAAGCTTGTGGTAGATAAATTGGGTTTGAAATATTAACCATACATTAAGGGAGTGATAAAACTTGATAGGACACTAGCTAAGTTAGTGGGACTGGTCAAAGGGTTGAGATTTTTCCTTCATGATTGTACAAGCTTCCTAATCCTCCAAGATATAGTAGTGGTTGATTTGCCTACTCACTTTGATATCTACCTCTTAAGGAATTTCACATTCAAGATTAGAGGTTACCTCTCAACTGATTAGTACTTTTTGGACTTCATGACAAGGTATGGAGTAAAGGTAACCATTATAACTCAACCATTGGCTAAGTTTCATATTGAGACCTATATATAAGTAAGATCTAATCACAATTGCACAATCAATGATCAAGAGGACTATGTTGTGGATGATGGAACATCTTCTAAGCTTGAGGTCATATCTAACCTTTTCATAGATGAGTATAATGTTGAAACTTATGGACATGATCCATATATTTTATTCGAATAGATTGATCTTGACACATACATCATCCATGTAGGAGGATATGAATAATCTAAGGTAAGCATTGATAACTCTTTTTCACAAGCTACTGAAGGTAATTACCTTGTTCATATGAATGATGATGATAGTATTCAAATTTTGGTAGATCAAGATGACCAGAAAAACAATGTCATTCTGCTTCCACATGATGGATGAGTCCATGAATATGACAACCATGAAGAGGAAGATAACCTATGGAAATAATTCCATACCATATTTCAAGAATTTGAACAGTTAACTAAGTCAACTTATCCCCCTAAAAAACATGAATTTGATAGTAAGGTGGCTGATGAATCTCTTAAGCATGAAGGAGAATGTCTTATTAAGCATGAGGATGAATGTCTAGTCCCTGCCAAGAAAGTTGTAGTCATGGAGGAGTCAAATGAGACTAAGGAAGAGATGTGTATGTTTGAGGAGTATTTAACACCTCAACCTGAGGTTGACCCATTTTAAAATATGTTAGAGTAAAAATAAAATGAGATTTATAATCCTAAACATCAAGTGCATTATGTTCAAGAAGAGTGTGAAGTTGAAGTACTTTGGAGACTCCCAAGTTTTAGTTTGAAAGGTGTCAATTAGACATGGCAAAAGTCAAGAAAGATACAAAATTAAATAAGTCTCTTGGAGAGATAGAAGGAGTGCCCTTGAAATCTCCAAGCAACACACTTGCAACCATCATAAGACCTAAGGATGGTAAGTCATTTAACCATCAATATAAGCAAGAATTTATTGATAAGTATGGTTCACATGGTGGATTCCTCTCATGGAGTAGAAATAATTTAATAGGTAATACCTTTGACCCTAGTTGAAGGATGGTGATTTTTCTTCACCTCAAGTGTTTGAGGTCCTGTACATACTAAGATAGGTGTGTGTTTTGTTTAGGTTGTGTGTGTTTTCCCTAAGTGTTCTTGAGAACACAATTGAGTTTGCTTTGGTGTGTTTTCTTATGTGTCTATTTCATGTTGTTTGGTGTGGTTTCAGAGGTAATTCAATGTCAAATCTATGAATAGGTGACTCCATAGCCTAATAGATAGGAGAAGGCTATTGGTCTTTGGTATAGATAGCTTACCACCCCTAAGAAATCACCAAAATGTTAACTAATTTGACCACAAGTCAAATTAGGTCAACCCCCTATATAGTCAAACTTTTTATAGGGGTCTACTAGGGTGTAAATTATGTCTCATGGTCTTTAATAAAGGCAAATACATGTTTCATCTCTTGTTACATTTGTATAACTGGTCTTATGCCATCTAGAGGTCATATTTGGGTCATTTATTGAACTTTTATGATTTCTCATAGAGGAAAAGTGTTCAAAAGTGATACTCAATGTCCCACATGTCAGATTATGTCAAAAGAACTATTGTTAAACTAAAAAAATGTAGGTACAACATCAAAATAAGAAGACCAATGGGAAAAGTGGTAGTCTCAAGTAGTTGTACAACTTGTGTAGTAGTTATGGCATATTTAGTAGATTTAAAAATGCATTTTTAGGTTCCATAAACTCACTTTCATACTTGATAATATTTAACATACTTGAAAATGGCAAAAATCATTCTATGTTTCCTAGCACTCTCCTAGGCAAGCAAAAAAGTTCAACTGGTTTTAATTTGGTATGACTAGGAAGAGTTGAGTCAGAGTAAGTGAATTTGGTGAGTGGTAGTACTTCCTATGTAATAAAAATTCATCGAAATAGTTAGAGGATTGGTGATATGATCTTCATGAACCATTGCTAAGAGTGATAGCGACTCTTTTCTACCTTCTCATCCCCATGATATTTAGGTTTCCTCTCTATTTGCATTGTTATATGTAATTCAAGTTGTGTAAATGATCTTAAGAATCATGAAATACATACAATGTTTTTATTATTTATTTAATGAGTAAAGGTGAACTGATGAGCTAGACTATCTCAGTTTGCTAGTTGAGGACACCATTGAAGTTATAGACCAATGTTTCACCTATTGCAAAGTTATTCTCATGTAAGTGGCTTTAGCACAAGGATAGAATGTTTGATTTCACCATCTAAGAGCATGAATAATTAATGCTTATTTGAATTTTTAATCTCAAGACTAGCATTTATTGGGTGAAAAGTCTAAAACACACACATAATTAGTTTCCCTTGTGATTGTCACCTAGAGTCAAGTGAAAAGAAGGCTTGACTAGTCATGTTGAAGAAGAGAGGAGGTTTCAAAGTTTTGAGAAGTATCCCAAGGTGAATACAACAAGATTTAGCTTTTCAAATGATTAGGATATTGGTTATGATAACCAATTCAACACATATAGTCCAAATAATATCTTTACCTATAGGTGGCTCTAATAATGTCCTGAGTACAATCCACAGAGGTCTAAAGAGTGATGATATGAAGGTATTGAACTCATTGAAACCTTTCAATCAGGTTTAGGAGCATAGAGAATATCAATATGACAATGGTGATGCCATAAAATGATAGGAAAACTTGAATCCATGTTTATAGGTTTGGAAAGTTACAATTGAGACACTTTACCTTAACTTCTATGAGCCACATTTTGCTCATACACTTGGTCCTTCCATAGTAGAGTGTCTTAAGGAATGGACATGTTTTATGGTTTCACTAATGTAGCCCAAGCATAGGTACAATTCCTTAACAAAATAAAATGGTTTTTTGACTAAGGGAGAGTGGTGTTTGGGTGGTTCCTAACTTAGACAAGTTCTAGCCTGAAACACTCAGTAAATAGTGCATTGGAATTACTAAAATCAACCTAATTTGTAGTGACCTATAGTGGTGAGTGAAACCATGGTTTATAAGCATGAGAATAAACTCATATAGGTATGTAATGTTCTAATGACCTTAATAAGGATCAAAGAAGATGAAATACCATGTCAAGAAGCACGTCACCACCTATAAGAGTCCCTTTTTCTCTCAAAATGTCACCTATAGTCTGACTGTAGACTAATAGTATATTTGGAGTAGGTAGTTTGGATGTTGGCATAGCCCTAAGGCATGATATGAATATGTCCAAATAAGAAATGATATTCTTCAAATATAATCATAGAAAGATAATAATAGTACTTAGGCCCTAAAAGACACCTATAAGGATCTTAATTACCTAAGAAGTACCACCTACAATCTGATTACAGTCTATAAACTAGCTCTAAGAAAGGAGAGATGTGAGTTGAGAGGGTTGGCAAAGATATAATATCGTGAACATGTGGATATCTATCAGGTTATTTTAGTTATTTTCAGCTCCAATGTTAAAGTCTATCCCAATTAGCTAGTGCACTAGCCCTTACATTGAGGTTTAGGTCTTGTGCACTCACCTGAAGTGCACAACAAAAGACTAGTTTCTATAGGTTTTGTTTCATAATGATAATGACATGTTCATATCCTTCTCTTTATGTAATTTAAACAAAGAAGATGAATAGATAGATTACCTTGATTCTCATTCTAGGTTTGATTATTATTACTACGTAGATCACCATCTTATAGTAGCATTAGTTAACATGAAAAGAAAGAAGAAATGATATAACAAATATATAAGTCTACACCCTTAGTCCACACCATCGTTATTCATAACTCAATTTTGATCAAACCTTATATCTCATATATTATGCTTTAAGTAAAAGTGTGTTATAATATCATTCCATAATTAATTCATTTATGTATCTATATTTGAATAAACCAGGTAATAATTTACAACAGGGGTATTTATACTTGTTTTGCCCTGACCAAGTGTTAAAATCATTTATGGCATGAAAAATTAGTGCATAGACTCTCAACAGATTAAGAGTTGTGGTACTTAAAATTAGTTCTTCCTAAAGACTTGGGCCTCAGTGCCCCCTAGATCCTCACTCTATGCTATATCTTCATGGCCATGTGTTTGTTTCCTTGCAGGATGGTGCAAAAATTCCTATCAATAAGTTTAGAGTAACCTGTATGAATCATTCTTCCAACTACTTCCCATTTCCCACACACTCCTCTAGTCTTCTAATTCCATTTTGAGTCTTATGTTCTTAGGTTCCTCATGACTTATTCTCCTCTGATTGGGTCCTCTCATGTTGGTCCTTCCACATCATTATCCTTTTATGCCCAATAGGTTCTATGCCATAGTGTTTTTATGCCTATTAGCTATGAGCCATAGTCTTCCCACACCATGGTCCTTCTGTGTCATGCTCTTACCATGCCAAAATGGGATAACATTTATTCAAAATTTAGGGCCCAACATCACTCCACACTATGCTCTTAGTCCATCCCAAACTGAGCCACACTAGCATCCTCCAAGAATTTAGGCCCCTTCTGCTCAAGTTCCTTTTTCAAATTATATAAATGGGATAATGCCTTGAGAACCTTATATGGCCTCCTTTGATGCTTTTATATCTTCGGGTTGGGTTGGAGTCTCGCTAGTCTTCTTGACCTGTTCATCTAGGGCTACGATGGCATCCTTCTGGACATCTTCAAGTATAGAGACTCCTTATCAACCTATCCTTAGAGGGTTACAAAAATTAAATTTAGCTATTGATTATGTTTATTAATGGCATCATTTATCATCTCTAAATGCTTTATCACACTTATCATGGTCTTTTATCAGGAGTGCAATATCAATCGAGTGTTATTTAAGGACCTCTTCAGCTTGGAGCTGATCTTCCAAGACTTTATTAGGGAATGTAAGCTATGTAAAAATGGCATCTAAAATGGGGATAACTTCTCCAAATATCTCTAAAGTATGATTTTAGATGTAAATGACTATTGTGAACTATTCATATAATTCTAATCCCTTGTCTTTTATCATAGGTCACTCCTTGAATTTCTTGAGTAGTAGTTCCACTAGGGTTTCCATCTTTCCTATGGTGTCCCTGTTAAGAGGTATACCATCTATTAGCACTAGATCTTCCTTAAAATTTTTTTTTACAAGGGGTTAAGACCCTTACTTTTTCCTCTATGGCCTCTTGGAGCTTTTGTTTCATTAAGGCCACTTCCTTAGTGAGCACTTGTTTCTCTGCAAGTACTTTATTATATGTGCCTAAAACTTTGGCATGTTTCCTCTTAGCTATGTATGCATTAGAATCTAATAAAATAATTTGGTGTGTAATATCCACACTTAGTTTTAAAAATGTGTCACTTGCTATAAGAGGGGTGATTTTTTGTGGATCTATCCATAATGGTTTTGATAGCGCTAGAGCATTTGGGCTAAAAGAAAGGCTATCCTATGGGATTTTAAACTCATGATTCTCATTATACATATAAAGTAGGAAGGATACTTGATTATTTATTTAAAGAGTTACCTCCTTAGGAAAAAAGTGCAGCCAAAGATAAATCATTTTGTCCTTAATGTTGAACTAGTAATGTTCAAATGTATTTTCCACTATACCTTCATCATCTTGCCCTTCTATCTAAGTTGGTCCCTTCCCCTTATTCAAGTAATGCTCAATATCGACCTCCTCATGGCCACCAGTAGCCATCTAACTATATCATTCACCATCCTCCTCCTCTTTATACCTTATTTTAGCATCAATTAGGGAATCATTGGATGTATCCTTCTCTTCTTGCATTAGGGAGGGAGTTTTCTCAAAATCCAAACCCAAGCTGTGGACCTAAACCTGAGGAGATTATTATTGGGGTACTTGCCTTGGGGGATGATATTGGGTAGATATTGAAGTAGTAGTACCTAGGGGAGATGGTGGAGGTGGAGAAGGTGGAGGAGGAGGAGGTGGAGAAAGTGGTAGAGATAGATGGGGAGTGGGTTGAGGAGATGAAGGTTGGGGAATCAAAGAGTACATAGGTATAGAGTGTGAAGGGGATGGAGAAGTGTGGGAAGGTTATGGAGATGGATAAGGTGGTGAAGGTAAAGGGTGAGGTGGAGGTGGAGGTGGCATGAATGGATGGGAATATGTAGGTCTGAATAGCTACACCTCTATAGTCATTTGTCTTTTTTATGGGGCCTGTTGCCCACTTATACTTGTGCAAATATCTGGTCACTTATTCTTCTTCAAAGGTGACACTGAAGGGAGTTTTTCCCGAGGGTATCCACCCTATGGGTTATTATGAGGATGAATCATGTAAAATAACTAATGAATTTGCTCCTTGACCAAATTTTTCTTGACCTAGATATCATTCAAGTCTATCTCCATCCTCTCCACATAAGCCTTCTTGCCTAGATACATATATAGTTTTTAGAGAGTATGAATCTCTACATCTATACTCTTAGCCTATAAAATGATAGGCTACACATCATATATATAATTAATGGAATCTATGAAATACCATGTAGAGAAGGCATAAGGTAGCTTAAGCCATGCTAAAATCTCTTTGGATGGATTCATTCAGATCTGTGTGAGGGAGAAGTGTTGCTTTACAGTAAATTGAGCTTCTCCATAGCCAAGAGGGGTAAGTCCTTTAGGATGTACCACTCGTTCCAAAATGATACCTTCAATTCATTAAAATAGTACCTTATCCTTATCTTATATGAGGGGGTGATCTGTTGGGGACATGTGAATGCCTTGTAACGCTCGGTTAGGGACTTGTGTGTGGGAGGGTATACCCACTTCAACATTCCTGAACTATAATCTGACACTCTAATCTCATCAAAGACTATTAAGAGGAGGATTACCCCCCATGGAAACCTATACTTAAGTGTTTGATGAGTCCTCTCCATGTATTCAACTATCTTGTGGAAAAATTATAGGGCCCAATTGTACTTTAGTCCCTATGAGACTTGATGAGAAATATAGAGGTACACCATGTCCACCTCTTTCTAATGATCGGTCCCTCTGATCTTGGTTAAAATGATCCACATTGTAACTCAGAGGGTGGTATCTTATAGGTTCTTAATGTGTATGGCATGCCCCTGCTTCTCATAAATCAACACCATGGTGGTCTTCTATATCCCTTAGTGTTAGCCAAGTCATCAATTATGCTTGACCATGAACACTGTAGTCTTGTGACTTTACTAATCCTTTCAGGAGTGATCTTCATGTTATGCCCAATGAATTATATATAATCCTCATGGATGTGTGAAAGGAGGAACTTTACCACCTCCATGGGAGTACCAAAATATGGAAAGTTAAATAGTTATAACAATCCTATAGCATCTAGATGGTTGAGGATCATTAGGTCATAAACCACTTGGTTCCTAGTGTTGATGGTATTAACATGGTAGTCATTCTAGAGATTGACCTAGTTCCTAGGTTGGTAGTGATTTTAATTAAAAATAGTAGAAGTTAAGACCTTAGAGACCCAATTCTTGACGTGTAATACTGAATCTAGGTATTACATCTCTTCTATTAATAGAGATGGGGGTGGGGATGCTCAGGCCTTCTGCACCGCATACGTCTATACCTAATTTCATTTTCATACCATTATTTTTTTCTCTTCATCTATGAATAATTATTATTTTCCTTCTATGCTATGTAATTATTATTTTTGGCATTGTGCTTGTTCCTTTAGAGTTTCTTCCCTAATATGAACCCAGTCCCCTCTGCTCACCTCTTCTTCTTCTGGTGTTATTGGTAAATTTTCAAGTATTTTGGCCTTTTTCTTAGGCCACATTACCTTCAATGAGATCAAAGGTTAATGCATGGCCATCCCATGTTTATAAAAGAATACATCATTGCAAATTACTATTTTATCTTTTTTAGCTTAAGTACCCTTTTAATGGTGAACCTACAACCTACAACTTCCAAAACTATCACTTTTCCCAATGAACAAGACTTGGAAACTCTATTCTCAACTAGGTAATGACCTGTGTGGTTTGATAAGGATATAAAAACTCTTTTTCTTATTTAGGATTTGATTGTCTTAGCTCTAGTGATCACTTGATCTTTGACTTTGGTAGTCACTAGACCTCGACTCTAGTAATTCAAAGTAAAGTGTGAAAAGTGTTTAACTTGCTTATTTATAAGTTCCAAAAGGGGTTTACCTTCATTAATGCCCCTCCATCACCCATCACTTTGTGGAATTTAACGTATATATTTTAATGTATACCATGTTTGGATCCCTTCCTTTTGAAATTAATTCCCTAATGGTATTATCCCATCACACCATTGACATGCTTCTTGGAAGTGGGTGACAACTATATCCCACACTTTCTGTGTGGTGAGAGATAACTATTTCTTTTAAATTTATAACTTATGGTGGGAACCTTACCCCTTAGTACCTTTAATGACTCAAATTCCATTAGCACCTTCTGTGCCCTTATCATGTGCGTGCCCATATAAATCATGTACCCAAGTAACTTTCACACTTTTCATACTTTGCCTTTTTATGCATGACTTCTTACCCCACACTAAAACATTTTATGGTCCTCCAAAAAAACAACAAGAACTTGGAAACAAGATTTCAACAAGGAAGAGTTGTGTGAAACAAAGGTAGTGCTTTTATTGAAAGCAATAAATCCTAATCTAAATGGCATAATCTTTATTGATTACAAAACTTAAGCTATTCTAAAGTGAAATATGGTCAAAGTTGACTTCCATTATAGTGCCTCAAGAGGAACTGACCATCCATCCTTTGTAATTGACATGCTCTAATAGGTCAAATTCTATGTATTATAAACATTACATCTTAATAGATTTGGAACTTTCTAGGGTGGCATGCGAACTTAGAGTCATACAAAAAGACATTCATTCCTTGAGAAAATATTTTTTTCTTTATATGGTGATCATGTCATGCCTTATACTTGTATTTCTCTACATCCTTGCTCCAATGAGTGAGGAACCAAGTATCATATAATTATATTAAAGTGTATAAGCATGCTTTCAAGGATTCCTCTTCATCTAATTGTCCTAAGTGCATGATACGGAGGGATGGCACCAATAACTCTACTATCAAGATTACTTCTTTTCCATACACCATGTTGAATGGCATGCTTTTATTGAGGTGCTTGTAGGTAGGTTGGAAAGTCCATAGTACTATAGATAACCTATCATCCTAATCAATGTGGACAACATTGTATATTTTAGTTAAAGTGGTACCTATGATCTTATTGAAAGCCTCAACAATTCCATTGGCATGCAGGTGATATCGTGTTGTTTTGTGGTGCACTATCATGAACTCGGCCAGCAAGATGAAAATTATTTCATTCAAAAAGTGGGTACCACAATCACTAGTGAAACTCAAGGGACATCTAAACTAAGTTATTATGTTCTCCCAAAATAATTAGGTAACAATAGTAGTAGTATAATTCTTCATTAGAATAACTTCAACCCAATGTGTAAGGTAGTAAGTTACTATAATAATATATCAAAAACCCATTCATCATCCTACTAGAGTGATGGGACTTTCAAAATAAATAGCCTAATTTTCAAAGGGTTCCTAAGAAGGGATAGGTTATAAATTCATAGCATCTCTTTGATTAGGTTTTCCTACATGCTGAAAAATGTCACATTGCCTAACATATGCTTTAACATCTTGGAATAGATTTGACCACCATAGTCTTACTAGAATAACCTTGTGTGCCATATCTTCTCCAGTATAGTGCCCTCCAAAAATACCCTCATGAAATTCTCAAAGTACCTTGAGTTGCTCATGTTGCATTACACAACATTGAAGGACTTTATCATGGTCAATTTTGTAAATATCACCTTGCTATGAGCTAGAAGGGTGCAACATGAACTAAAAGTTAATTTTTTCCTGTGAGGTGAGAGATTTGGGCATGGATCCAGTGGTAAAAAATGCTATAATGTCTTCCAATCATTTAGGTACCTATGTTATGCAAAAAAAATATATACATCAAAAAGATCATCTTTTATGGTGCACGGTGATCCTCCATTCTCGATCTGGGATAGGTGGTCAGGTCCACAGTTGGCCTTTCCAAATTTCACCATAATTAAAAACTATAATTCTTGAAATAATACAATCCAATGAAAGATTCATCCATGTAGTATGGATTTGTTGACAAGGTATTTCAAAGCCTCATGATCTATGTAAAAAATAAAAGGAGTGGTTATAAAGTACTACCTAGATTTTTAAAAAGCATAGACCATAGACAAAGCTTTGTATTTTGTAGTGGTATAGTTTATTTTAGTTGGTGTTAGCTTCTAACTAGTAAAGTAAATTGGATGATCTAGGTGACCTTCACTTGGTTGTGTAAGGATGGCACTAATGACCATGCCAGATGCATCAACATAGACATGAAATGGATTTTTCCAATTGAGGAATTGGAGAATTAGAGATGTGACTAGTTTTGATTTGAGTGTTTCAAAGGCCTCCTTACAAGAGCAAGTCCAAATTAAATGCTCATTCTATTTGATAAGTTTTTCCAAGGGCATGATAATCTTAGAATAAATGTGAATGAACTTTCTATAATACCTTGTGTGGCCCAGAAAGACACAAACCTCATGTTGAGTCTTGGGAACTGGGAGGCAAAAGATAACTGATACCTTTACTATGTATACTAAGAGTCCTTCCTTATAAATAATTTCCTTGAACACCAAAAGGTGTCACAAATAGGCACTTGTTCAAGTTGAAAGAGATTTGTAATACCAGACAATGCTCAAACATGAGTTTGATATTAGCACAATGGTCCTTGACCAAACCATATACCATCTAATCATCCAAATATATTTTGAGGAATTTATGGATGAAGTCCTTAAAGGCTTCAACTACTATCTATGAAAACACTACTATAACATTTTTTAGCCTAAAGGGCATAATAGTATATGAAAATGATCCCCATTTGATGGTGAATGTTGTCTTGGATTGGTCTTCTTTAGCTATATGGACTTGATGGCACCCCAAGAAGCCATCTGTAAAAGTATACACCTCACATCCAATAACTCCTTTAAGGATCTATTCTGTGAATGGCATTGGAAAGGGATCTATTACACAAGATGCATTAAGCACTTGGTAGTCTATATAGCTATGAATACATCCATCCTTTTTTATACTAATCACCATGGGATTGATCCACTTAGATTCATCAATGGGTGTGATCATTGTGGTGTGTAGCATAATTTCAATCTCCTCTTTGATGTGCACCCAAAGATTAAGATTCATCCTATAAGGGTATTTTTGAAATAGTCAAACTCCATCAACTAGCTTGATGTACATCTTCCCAAGGATGGGTAGACAACTTTCATCTCACCATAGTTTTGAGGGAATACATCTTGATATTCTTTTAGTAATTCAAATAATTTTGAAATCTTTGTGTCAGTTTAATAGTTTTTTATTGTAGCCATTTTTGGCTCTTATTTCATGCCAATGTTGTTTTGCGCAGTTTGAATAGGCCCATGATAGGGGTTATCCATATTAGCACTTGTGTCTTACATAGTTCATGTACCAATGTTTGTAGAAACATCTAAATGGTTAGATAGGGGGTCGAGTGAATTAGATCTTTCACCTTCATCTACTTGGAAGACAAGATTTTGCTTTCCTAGGTGAATATCTTCACATCGGTCTTCATTAGGGACTGGTGTAGGTACAAGAACTCAATGAGTTAAAGGATCATTGAAAAAATGTAAAGTTTCCTTAGGGTATTGATAGATATTCCTCCATGGGACTTGGTAAGAATTGTTTCATGCATGGCCTAGAGAGTGAGGTGCAAGTCCATCCTTGGTTATGAATAGGAGAGTGTCGAGTTCATGTTTTCCTTAAGTAACTATAAAAACTTGGTACCCATGTGACTCTCTTCATGAATATACCATGCCCATGCCCATGTGCATAAATTTCCATAGAATGCATGTACCCATAGGTACTATAGTATGTTTCCTCATTTCTCCATATTATCTCACAAGCTTCAATGTGAGGTTCAAGCGCTTGCATGACACTATTACTAATTATTCTCTTGACCTTATTGTCATAATGGAATATATGATGTAAAGCAGAACATACTTGATCTTAGAACAGAAGTTGCTCTTTATGGGTATGCCACCAATTTATGGTGGTGCCATCAAAAAGGTGATCTAATGACCTCATCCAGTCATTTTTGGTGACAAAGAATTATTTGAAGCATTGGATAAAATCACATACCTCTATTTTTTATTAGAACTGTGGGGCTTCATCAAGTCTTTCCAATGGTGGTCCTACCAATGGCCCTCTCATTTCTAACCTAGTAAGGTGAACAAAATTGTGATGTTTAGGAATTTAGTGTGGGAATTTCTCTCAAATGTTGACAGTGCTACACATCCCCCCAGTGAGATGATAGTCACCATGGGCCAATAGTTAAAAATATTACTTGTAGTATCAAAAATAGACTAGTTATCTATCCATCAAAGAACACCATTTTTGGGTGAGATCTTATTGTTCATCACTTTTAGTAGTGAAATTATGTATGTGGTTGATGTCTTCATCAACATTGATGGGATCTATATAAGGGGGTCCTTATGCTTGATCTAGTGGCATTACAACATGATAATCAATGTTCTCAAAACTAATGTAGCACTTTCTAAAGCTCAAATCTACATTATTATCATAGCACCAAGGTCTTCCCAATAGAGCTAGGTAATTATTAGCTTCAGCTATCTCCAAAACCTCAAAATCTACTTTGAATGGTACTCCAAGTATATCAACCATTGTGTTCTTGAGGACTATAATAGGGTGTGCACGAGTCTTATTTTCCATGAATAAGACATGAAGTGAAGGTTATAGCATTAGACTAGAAATTTTTTGCCAAGCACCCTTGGTGAGGAAATTAAATTCTACATTAGTATCTACTAGTATGTCGCTAATTACCCATATATTGATGGTAGCATTGACTAAGATTTATTTATCTTTTGAGGGAGTAGAGGAACTAAGAATGTCCTGTTGGTGAGTATGATTTAATTAGTGATCTTCACTATGCTTGGTGACTTGAGGGTGAACCTTACTTGGTACCCAATCTTGATTCTTAAGCCAAAACCTAAGTTTTGGGATAATATCCTCATCCAAGATACACTTACATAGTTCTTGGAAGTTATCCCATACCACATGTTGAGGCTCAACTTCTCTTTACATAGTAGCATGTTGCATCACATCCTTGTCTTTTAGAAATTGAATATCCCCTTAAAGTTCTCATATGAGTGCCATCATATCTTAGATAAAATTCTTCTACTAGTGAACATTGGGACACTTTCTTGCTCATGGTTCTTCCTATTACACTTTCTTGATTGTATTAGATGTTGACTAGGTTTGTCCCCCACTATGAGTGGTAATGTTTACCTATTGAACTATAGGGATGGTTGGATGTGTGTGATAGTGTGGTTTATTAATTAAAATCATACCCATACCCTTTTTATTCTTTTCCTTGGTGATATCCATGTATAAATCAAGACACTCTTCTAGTTGGTGGTCCTTTTTACAGAATACACACATTGAATAGTCTGGGCAATCCCTTTGATAGTGGTTTGGAGATCCACATTTGTAATAGGTCCTTGGTGGGAAATAAACATATCCTCATACTTGTCCTCTCCCTCATCCTTAGTAACCACCATTATCCTAATTTTTTTCAATAGAGGTTTAACACATTCTGTGCATTCAAGATTCATTAATATCACCAATCAATCAACAGTCATTAGTGTCATGAGTTTAGGCATCATAAATTTTGAAATAGTTAGATACTTTAGTTTATGTAGATCGATATATAAGAGGAAAAGAACACACATCATGGTGCTCATGACATATTTCACATGTTTGTTTGAGTACCACATGGATGTTCTTGCACATGTAATTACTCTCTGTATGTTCTTTAGATTCACAGTCTATGCACCAAACACCACTATGTGTTTCATGTGCATTTTTGGATGTTTAATTTTTAATTTTAAATGCCATTGAGGTTATCTATGCCTCCATAAATGGATTAATCTTGGTGTTAATGCTTATAATCACTTCAATACAGAGAGTAGCTTCTAAATCCTTGCATGGGATAGTGAAAGTCCATTGTGATAAGGTTCATCGAAAGGGTAGTAAAAATCCTCCCACAAACCATTTTGTGTGTTAGGTAACATTAATTTAAAATGATAATTTAGATATAAAGGTCTTAAATCTTTCGTCATACTCATGTACACTCTCTGTAAGTCCTTGTTTTATGTCTTTCAATGTTGCTATACTTTGTTACTCAAATTTAGGAATGTTAAACTCCTAAAGGAAGACTATTTCGAGCTGATCAAAATCAAACATCAATTGTTAAGGGTAAAAATTTTGGTACCACTTGTGCATGCACTCTAAAAGTGTAGTTGAAAACTATGTGGCCTTATGTTCAAAAGATGTGATGCCTCACACCCTCCAAATTAGTTCACATTTGTGGACATGCTCAACTGTATTCTCCACCCCAAGGTATTTAGGTAAGTGTAATGTCATCTCATAGTAGACCATATTTGGTTGAGCTATTTGAATGGGTGATTATTGGGAACCTCCATCTCTAGTACCTTGATGAGGGAGTCCACTTCCTCTTACATCACTGCCTAGTCTTCCTCTAATGCCTCTAGCAATAATTATCAAGATATGGGGTATGGTAGCTAGTTGGTTAACCAAGTTTGGGCCTGTACTCTATCCTTGAGGACCAAGTCCTCTAGGCATTCCAAGTTGTGCCATAAAATTCTCTTAAAGAGGGAAAGAAAGTGTTAAGCTTATAGGTACATCAAGTAACTCAGCTCTAGTATCCCTTAATGGTTCAATCTCTAATTCCTCACTATTTGTGTCCCAATTATGTATGTGTACTTCATCTGACTCAATATAATGAGCACACATTATGGTGGGGGAGCTGAATTTGTTTAAACTTGGTTTCTTGATTTTTTAAATCTAGATTATTTTTCCTTTATAGGATAGAAGTGGCATATAATGTAGCTTGAAAGTGATGGGGTCCTCATGTGTTTATGCCTCCCTGTGGCTCCTAAAAACACTCCTTGAGTTCTCTCAATCTCTTTCCATGGCACTGATCCCTATTATCCTTTGTCGAGATTCATCATACTTCCATGTTTGCAATACACACTAGCTGGCTACCATTTTGAGCCCACAATCTTATACCACCTATTTTCCCTTTATAAATGTGTGGCTCATGCACAAAAGGATTTATCTCTCCATTTATATAGTTTCAAGTCCTATATCAACAAACAACTTCTTGATTTCATAAGCAAAAAGCTTAATATAACATCTACATAGTTTTTGAAGGAATTGTAACTTGGCTTCTTTAGGACATGAATAAGTAGTGACAATGTACTCTATGATATAACTATTCAGAACGTCTTTCCACCAAAAGTTGACTACTCACATCCATGAAACTCCAAGTCATGCCAAAACCCTTTTCCATTCTAGCATCCAAGACTGCCTCCTAATTTTTCTTGATCATCCTTGAGCATATGTTATCAACCAAATATGTAAAATAATTGAGACCTCTAAAAATAAGGTTTCATACAATGCACTATAGAGATTCTTCTCTACCCACTATTGTGCAAAGATTCTTGGTCCAAGGTATGGAATGATAAAATTATCTTCAACATTGTGAACCCATTCTTTTATATTCTTAAGAGTAATTCACTCAAACATCTTCCATGACTATGCTTTAAGTGCTTCAAGTCTAAAAAATAGAACCAAAATGTTGGGTTCTTTTAGTTAGTTACAACTTTGGTGCTAAAGTCCAACCCAACGAACTAGCACACTGACCCTTTCATGCGAGGTTTAGGTCTTATGCACTCACCCAAAGTGCATAATGGAAGATTGGTTCCCATAGGTTTAGATGCACAATACTAATCACATGTTCATATCCTTCTCTTTATGTAATTTAAATAGGGAAGATGCACATATGGATTACCTTAATTCTCATTCTAGGTTCAATTATTATTACTAAATAGATCACCAGCTTCTTATAGTATCATTAGTTAAATAGAAAAGAAAGAAGGTATGGTATAACACATATATAAGTCTACACACTTAGTTCACACCATAATTCTTCATAACTCAAGTTTGATCAAACCTAATATCTCATATATTATGATTTAAGTAAAAGTGCATTACAATATCATTCCAGAATTTATTCATTAATGTATCTGTATCTAAATCAACCATGTAATCTTTACAACAAGGGTATTTATACTTGTTTTACCCTAACCAAGTGTTACAATCATTTATGGACTAAAGAATTGGTGCACATAATCTAAACAAATTGAGAGTTATGACACCTAAAACTAGTTCTTCCTAAAGACTTAGGCCTCAATGCCCCCTAGATCCTTGACCTATGTTATATCTCAGTGGCCATGTGTTCTTTTCCTTTTAGGATAGTGCAAAACTTCCTATCAATAAGGTTAGAATGACCCTTATGAATTGTTTTTCCAACTGTTTCTTGCTTCCCATGCACTCCCTTAGTCTTCCACTTATGTTCTGAGTCCTATGTCCTTGAGTTCCTTATGACTTGTTATCCTTTGACAAGGTCCTCTCATGATAGTCCTTTCATGTTGTTGTCCTTTTGCACCCAGTAGGTTCTACACCATAGTGTTTCTACACCTGTTAGCTACACATCATGGTCCTCCCACACCATGGTCCTTCCATGCCATGCCAATCCCACACAAAAATGGATAACACTTAGTTAAAATTTTGTCAGGATCCTACTGCCCACTAAGGGCACACTTGATTACCTTTGTATTCACAACTAAACACATAATTTAACTAGAATGATAAGTAACTAGAAATATGAAACAACACAGAATATGAGAGACAATACCCAATTGTATTAATACTCAATCAGAAGAAAATACAATAAAGAAGATGCCACACTTCTTCCCACACCTCTAGAGCTCCCACACTTCTAGGGTTCACCTATAATTCTCCTTCAATAGTTCACTCTCTCAATCATGGTCACAACAATCAAATCAAACATAGAGTTGTTGTTCACCTCCACTAGTCAGTAACAATGCTGCCAGTACACCAAGTACACAATCGTACTCCAAGTAGATCTTCCCTTCTCTTGCTGCCACCTGCAAGTCAACAGACCTTACTTACCATGTAGATATCTCTACAACTTGAAGAACCCTTGTCCTTGCCTCACCAAGTCCTCATGATTCTTCAACTAGTACCCTGGTGGATCTCCTAGTAGAACTTGCACAACCTACAACTCTCCCTGATCATATACACTCAGCACCCCTTTGGAACTAAGAGGAGCTACTCTTGCTCTCTCTTCAAGCACAATGGCTTTCTAGCACACTTTTAAAATAAAGCCCATGAGTCTATTATATAGATCTCATGCATACAATAATTAGACTTTCTTAATTACAATAATTAGATCCGCAACCCAAGACTATGATTAGCCTTTTAACATGCAAACAACTGGTTTGTTAACAAACTATTCATGAACTCATAGTTATGGAACCGCACAGCTGACCGACATTGGTCCCTGTCTACCTGGAGGTGACCGATGTCGGCCGATCCTGACCGATGTCGATAGCTTCCTATCTCTCCCCTGACTGACGTCAGTTGGCCTGACCGACGCCGGTGTCTGTGACACTTTAGCAACTCCTCCTATTCGCAACCTGGTGAAGCTTTTAACTCCAAAACCTAACAAATTTAGGGTCCAACAATATTAATTCTAAAATGGTAATGATAACTTCATGAGACTATCAAATAAGAGAAATAGAGCAAAGACTTATTCTACCTCCACACTCAGCTTGAGGTTCTAGACCCTACACAGTTACTAGGTTTGAGAAGCCAGTCTTGAGAGAATTATGATGTTGATATGTCTGTGGGTGTAATCTAGCCACAAAATTTGGTGTAGAAGGTCCTCATGAACTAATATAACATATCATAGCCTCAATTTGGTTAAAAAAATAGGGGATATGCCTTCTATTTTATCTTAGATAAAGGGCATTCCTAGATAAGATAACCCTACAAATTTGGTGAGTGGATGGTAAGGGAAGGAGATGGAAAGTCTTAGAACACTATAAAATGGTTTATAAATTTATTTTGAGCATGAAAAAAGGTGGATATTTGTAGTCCTAAAAAACCACTCAGAGGTAGTTATGGGTAGTTAGGCACAGTCAGGTCTAGAACTAAGCCGATACCCTAATCCCCTCTAGCTTGATTCAAATGATCATGAAACCCTTCCAATCTAATTGATGACCTTTAGGAGGAAGTTAAGGATATATCACAAGAATCAGTTTGTAGGAGACCATGAAAAGGTGTCACTTTTCACCTAAAACCATGAAGGGGGTACCCAAAATGTACTCAAAATCTCGATAGGCCATTTTCAAATAATCATACCTATACGAACACATTACATGGTGATTCAAGGAGATATGGGTAATTGATTAGGGTCATGAAATTAATAATTTTTGAATTCTTTTAGGGGTTGGACATCTGGTTTTTATGAATCATCCCCTAAGAAGTAAAACCCTCCTAAAACCCTAGTTTTGACCTAATGGAGAAAATATGCAAGGAGATGTATTCAGGAGGGGTAGTATGGCCAGTAAATTGATTTGTAATTGTTTAATATTATCTTAGGCTCTTATACACCTAATTAGTTTGTACCCTACTTGTACATATAAGGTAAAAATAGGTGTTTTTATAAGTTTTTGAGTGTTCTACAAGTGTATAAGGGAACTTAGGAATGAGAATAATTAGGGGAGGTCAGTAGAGTCTTATTCCAATTTTTTTATCTCATTTATATCCTCATTTTTTAATGAAAGGTCCTTTATTTCACCATTCATCACATGTAGTCTTAGACAGGTAGTGAAAATAAGGAGTGACTACTTAGTGAGAAGATGAGAAGTCCAATTTTAAATATTTTTAAAGTCTAATTCATGGATTAGAAGGTATAATTACCTTGAAAATGTGTATTAACACCTCTTACATGGATTTGGTTGAGAAAATAAAGGTCAACTGATCACAAATGTGAAGAATTAGGCCTAGAAGACCAATGAATGACTCCAGATGGTGAATACAATTGCCATGGAGAAGGCTATTAGTTAGGGATACACTTGATGAATATCATATATTGTTTCCAATCTCCCTAATATAGTTCACATGTGTTAAGTATTCCTAGTTTAGTTTTAATTAATCAAGAGATGCCTCATCTTGAAGGTAGTTTTCAAGAAGGCCATTTAAGGAACCTACTCTAGTTTGAGAAGTTTTTCCTGATTCATATGGACACTTTCCAAAGAAGACATTCATGGTTTTTTCTCCACTCTATTCTCCTAAAATGTAACTAATTTTCATTCCTTGACATTTGGATTTGTGACCCTTGAACTTCTCTTCTTTTCTCTCTTATATGTTTGATACAAGTACTTTCCACTCTAATAGGTCACATGAAGTGTAGTCAAGTGCATTTTTATATATTAAAGTTTAAGGAGTAGCCTTAGTGTTTTTAATATGACCTCTTGTTAACTCACCTTGAGTAGTTCAATACATATCACCTTCATGTTTGAAATATTAATGTTAGAGTAATTCAGGATTTTGAGACTAGTGTTAGGAGTCATGTTCCTTGGTGTAATTGTATGGTATTCTAGTGGAGATCTTTTTGGTGTATCACCTCATTATATTAGTTTATTTACATGTTACTTCTATCCCTTTTCATCCAAGAAAGTAAGTAGTATAGGTGATAATCAAGCAAAGAGAAATCTAGGGAGATAACCCTTAAACCTGTTTACCTCTACTATAGGCAACCCATAGGCCTAAAGGTAATCTACTGTTGCCAAAATCTTAGAGTAGACTTGAAAAACCATCCCTAGGTGAAATATTTGGTGAAAAAACTTACTATACCATGCTTTCAAATGTACAAACCTATATACCATTAGCCTAGTATGCTTTTCCTATTTCTTATCATTTTATTCTTAAACTATATAAATTTATAATTTTCGTGTTCAAGTATATGTATTACATATAATATAATAAGATTATTGAAGACTCTTCAATACATGTTAGGGTTACATGTAATGTTTATAACACTTTTTATATATCTTTATTCATTTATTAATAATATAATAATTATAGAGACTATTGTAGCATTTTTTTGTTCCAATAAAAATAACTTTCAATATATGATTATGTTTATAATGAGAACCATACTAGATAAAGGAGGGTTAGAAAAAAAAATGCAATAATATATCTTCTCAAAACCAAGGAGGGAATAACTTGAAAAATCCCTCATAATTTTCGTTAAGGTCACAATCTTAGGTTGCATATTATAAAATATTATGAAATTATGGATCCTTTGAAAAATACTCAAGCCAAGATATCCATTCTTGAATTACTTACTAAATATAATATCTATACAAATATTATTTACAAGGATTTAGAGGATACAATATTACCAAGTGATTCTCAACCTTATCACTTTGATTTTTTTGTTAGATACTTGAAATATAGTGAGAGTAAAATCACCTTTGAAGATGACAAAATACCTTTAAATCATTTTATTGATCAAAATTTACCCTTGCATATTTAAGTTATTATCAATAATTTAGGGATAAAAGGAGAGTTAATTGAAAATGGTTCATGATTAAATATTTGTATTGAAAATTTATCCTACAATTATGTATTAGTAAAGAGGCTTGGGGGATTTAAAAGACAATCATAAATGGATTTGACAACAAGAAACAAATATCTTTTGGAGAAATTACACTCAATATGACACTTGGGCTAAAAATGGTAGTAATTTAATTTTAAGTTATATATTTAATGATGTAATATACACCATTTTACTTGGGGAGCCTTTTGTTTATGTCATGAGGGTTTTTTTCCCAAACTTTACATGGATGTTTTAAGTTCACACATGATCAGATAATTTATACAAGTCTCGTAGATGATGTAAATTTTAGATTTTTTAAGATGATTGAGCCTCAAGATAACATAATATCTCATTTGAATCAAGATAAACAAATTATTATGACACCTAATCAAGTCATTACAATGGAACAAATAACAACCTTTGATTTTGGTGAATATATAAATAAGGAAAATAATAATGATCATGCCCTAGAGAATATCTAGATGACATGAAAGAAAAAACCCTCAAAAATATGGAAGAAAAAGCTATATGCTTATAGTTACATATGTACATCCAGTTGATATCAATGGAAAAATGCTATTAATAGATGATTATGGTTTTATAAGTAAGCCATGGAAAATTATTAATATTGTTCAAATTGTGCTATAAAAAAATATCTTTGGACTTAAATGTGAGTAAAATATGGGTTATAATGGTCAATGATCAGATAAAAGTGAATAAGGTATAATATAATTAATTATCCTAGCTACTCAAGTGTTTATCTAAGTAAGGAATTTGATATAATAATGATGAGTCAAATGATCAAGGAGAAGAACTAAAATTTATACTATAAATTTTGATAAGGATAGTTCATATATTTAGGAGCATGAAACCATGATAATACTACTCAAGGAATCAATAAGACCTCTTCATGATCATTTCACAATGTATAAATTAAATAATTATATAAAAATACAACATATAAGGAATTTTACTAATAATGTGTATAAAATATCTCTTGAAAATAAGAATCAAGAAGAACTAAAATTTATATCTCCCAAGATAAGTGATTTTGTCACAAAATATGACACACCATCTCTTGGTACATTTTCTACAAATGAGACCATAATATAATTTTTGGAAACTTATTGTAGATACCTAATTTTGGTATAAAGGTAGTTTTAGATGTTAGTTTGTATTGATTTAAGTTACTTGTGTTTTTATAGATTATCATTTCATATTAGGATCTTATTGGGATATATTTATTGTGTTTTGGGCACTACTTTCTTCCCCTTCCTCTAGTTTTCTCTCTATTCCCTAGTTTATTTTACTTCCTTGTGTTTTTGGCTATTTTTTGGGTCTAACCAAGAGAATACCACTGCACTCTTGGTATTTTTTTAGTTTGGGTCACTTTAACCTTTAGTTATGTTTATATTATCTTTGTGTCTTTTTTGTTGGATTTCCTACTCTTTGCTTATCATATTGCATGCTAATATGGTTACAATTGTAATTTTAGAAGTCTATAAATACACAGGTATAATAGTGCATATAAGACAAGTGAAATGAAAGTGAATGAAAAAAAGAATTCTAAAAAAATGTCAAGAGTGATAAGCATAAATATATCATTTTATTTCAAAATAAAAATTTCATTTGAAGTCTTCATATTGCATCATTTCTAATTGTTTGTGTAGAAAAATAAATATAGTGAATTCTTGTATCACCACAATTGCTTGTTTAGATGAATTAAATGTTGGTTTCTAGATTTAAAAGTATATGGGTTCGATGCAGACATGCACCTCAATGACCACCATTTTAAAGGTTTTACAAGGTATTTTGAGTTTATTAGTGTTTAAAGAAAGGGGATCCATTCTAGTGACCTATAAAAAAATATAAAAAAGAGAGTGAGGTGTTTGTATCCCAATAACATAGGATTAGAGTTGTAAAAGCTATAATAGGATATATAAAAAACTAACCAATAGCTTAGTAATATAGTTTTGGTTAAACTAGGTATGTATCAATCCATTCTTGGTTAAATTTTCAAAGTTTCAAGTTCATAAAACATTTTGTGGGTTTTGTTTGTCTTGTTTCCTAGACCTATTTTGAATAAATTTCAACATCAAAAAGATTAAATATATCTATGAAAATTAAATATTATTTTTATTATCCTAGCTTTGTACATTTTAATTATTTTATGATATTTAATTTATGTAATTAGGTATTATTTTTATTGCTATATTACTATATGTTGTTTAGATATGAATAACAACATTATTTATTAATAGTTGTAGTGCATGTTGATGTTAACAAAATTTACCATATAATATCTTACTGAACCTACATTGCCTTGAATAATTTCCTACCTTCTAGGGTTATATCTTGTTATTATAGATCATATTTTTTCTACATCTTGTTTTATCTATTTTCTAATAATTAGCTCTAGCCCTTGTGTATCATTTGAAAACCCTAGTTTATTATGTTTGTCTATCATTAAAATGATAAAGTTAGATATCACATGTTCTCAATATTTATTATTCTTAGGGTTATGTTTTTATATCTATTTATCTTTAATTACTTTGTGCTTGATTCAAACCCTAGAGTACTTGTGATGCTTCACCCTCTAGATGTGTTATTTTTATGTTATAAATGATTTTATGATTGTCATGTCTTTTCATAATGATGTAGAATACATTAATTTTTATTATTATAGGGATGATACCATTGATTAAAGATTAGAGAAACTAATTTTCATTCTAATAGGCCCAAAAATATGAAAATGATATGCATGTCTTAGGTTTTTTTTCTTTATAGAAGCCCTCATAATGTTGGAATGCCCAAATTTGATATGAAGGCATAAACACATAAATTTAAAATTTGAGTGATTGATAATGTTTTATACATGACATCCTTACCCTTACTTGGTCTATTCACCAATTATATAACTCACAGTATATAAGAGAGCCTTCACTATCTTGTAAACATTATAAATATCATACAAACATCCCTATTTCAATTACATCATCCTTATTCAACCCACATGATCTTGTTAGACTTATCCTAAAATTATATAGTTTTATAAGACAAGTCCACACTGGCCAAACATGAAATTACTATAAACTTTTACCAAGTGTGTCCTTATCTCCTATGTTCCAATGGTCACTTTTTAAAATTCAGACATTCCACAATGGCTATCCTATGCATCTTGCGAGTTTGGTTTCAAAAATTATTCTAAAGTTTCTATTATAAAATCATAAAAAGGATAATAATTATAAATGCATGAAATATCTCTATAACAACCATTGCACATTGAGCAAAAGAGCACTATTTATTCCTATTTCAACTCTGTAACATTCTAGTAACCAATATCAAAGTCTAGATTTTGTTTGTTATAGGTCAAGGGAATCTATTGTCAAGCATTTGAATCAATCATATAGATAAATTCATTCTAGTTACATAACCAAGGATAATACAATCACTCAAGGAGGGATAAATACATCAAATTAAGGCCCATTTTATCTATGTAGGTAATGTTCAATCATAAGGGGTTTCTAATGCCATCTTCGTTATCCTTATTAACCCATTTTTACTCATTTTAAAAATATAATTACTATATAGTTTATGTGAAAGACTAAGGCTTGATAGTTTTAATTATTTTTCATGACATATAAACACACAAATATCAATAATAAACCTTTAGAAACTGTTACATAGGCCTAAATAAATAAATTAAGAATACAATCAACTAGGACATGGCCATAGTAGCCAAACAAGGCTGTAATGCACCCCTATTTTCTTCCTATGGATTTATCCCAAAAACTACAAATTATTATTATTTAAATAACTATGTTTTTAGGTCATTTAATAAAATTTTCACTTCAAAAAATTTACACAATCATATCTATTCCTATTTTAAGGGACACTCTCTGACCCCAGTCAAATTTACTATTTTTAGCAAGTTCATGAAATTTATAAATTATGTAGTTTATTATATTATTATATTTTAATATAAAATAAATATATATCAACATTTATAATTTAATAATTTAATACCAATTAGATTAATTAATTATTAAATTAAAAGGGTTAAAATTTATAGAACATTGATTATTATTTTTTCTTTAATTTTTAGGATGGGATTCTCCCAAATTTATGTAATTCCTAAAACTAAAATGAATTAGCCATAAAATTTGGATAATATACGATACAAAATGATTCAATTTATTCAACCTTATATTAAATCCAACACTATATAAAATTTCTTGTCACCTTCGATCATTCCAACACAAAAGCTCTTTCTTTTGACCTATGGTTAAAATTTTCTTGATTATAAAATTAAAAATATTTTGCTTTTTATTTTTCACTTTTGATTATTTTAAAAATTATGTTTTGATATTTTTAAAACTACTTAGTGACTATCATGAAGGTGTATGTGGTATTTGTTTATAGATACTATGGCATGAGGGATTTACCCTAATACTCATAGACATAATAAAACACTAAACATGAATTTTAACTTCCACATGCCTCACAATATATATTAAGTTTTTAAAGTACCTTGTTTATACCAATATGAAATATATTTTATCTATCTAATTTATGGTTCACATGAGAGGAGCGTATCACCCAGGGAAGTTACTCTCTCCATACCCTAGAAACTAGGGTTTTTGAGCTACATGCATGGTTATAACTCTATATTTAGTGCTCTAAAACATTGGTCCAACACTAATAAATGAGAAATAAAGTATATTTGAGAGCATAAAATTCATTTAAACCCTTTCCTAGATCACCTTCATAACTTTATTTTTTTTGTATTGTATTCATAATAATTATTATTTCTTGATTCACCTTATATTCTATTAATAGTCATTATATTTGCTTAAATTATATTATAAAATTTATTAATTCATATTTCATAATTTATATAATGGGTTAAATGAATGAAATTCTCTCTCATATGTTATATAAGATTATGCATTTTCTTGTAAAATCTCCTAGTTTTCAAGTCGCTATTTATTTCATTTCTACATGTTTTAAATTTGATAATTTTACAACAATTAATTTAGATAAATTTATAGATTTCAATAAATATGGTTTTATATTTAAATATATACATAGGTATAAGTATACAATTGGAAAAGCGTTGGGTAAATATACTCAAATAATTACTCATTATATTACTCCTTATGCTAATGAAGAGCAAGTAATTCTTGGGTATAATATCATGTCCTTTACTCATGGACTAAGTCAAGTCAAGCCATGTTCCAAGATAATTTTTACTAATACTTAGTATCATTATATTCAATCTAAAAAGACTTGGGAAAAATAGAAAACATACATTACCAATTGCATCACATAGGGAATTTCAAAGGATTTTTATTTCCTCACTTTACTACTAGTGTAGGTTTTTATTTTTCCCTATTATTTAATTAGGGAAATTATATATTTGTGCATACTTGGAGTTTTCCTACATTAGTGGAATAGGCTAGCTTATGTGGAGATGTGTGTCATAGATGTGTCATAGGTGTCATATGAATGTCATAAGTAACTCCTTTAACCGGCTATTCCGGGTATGGGAGTTACTTCTCTATTCTTAGCACCTTGTCACCACCTTTCATGGAGGAGTTACAATCTATTCTTGGGGTGCTTTGACCACCTTTTGTGGAGGAGTTACTTACGTGCTCTCCTATATGTATTCTTCACTTTTGGCCATCTAATGTTAATCAAATATTGGGTTTTCTCCTATTTGTCTTGTGCAATTTATCTTCTTGTATAATTTCAAATTGCTTTAGCATCTATGTGATGTGCACTAGCTTCATCTCGTGTGATCATGTCTCCATTGTATTTACATTATTTGGATTCTAGAAACAACTCTGATATGGTATCAGAGCCACTCTGGTAATCATGTGTCTGGTTATGCTAGTAGTTTATTCTGAAATACTTACTTTGCTTTCTTAGTAGTTTTTTTGTTTAACTCGATTGCATTTGAGAGTTTTGGTAGAGTTTCTTGAAAACTCATGCAAATCCATACGAAAATCTATTAAAAAAAATTACTTTTGTTTAGTTTCATTCAGATCTCCCTTTAGATATCTGCATTGAAATTTGTCAAGACATCTTGTATAGATCTGTTGTGGCGTTGTGAACTCCAACAAGGCAATTTGTGGAAAAATCAATGCTTGGCATCACTTGCTAACATAATGAATTGAGTTTTGTTGCTCTTTTTTTATTTTCAATCTGTAGAAAAAGATAGATCTTTGCTCATCTGGAACTTGAAAGTTCTGCGCCTCAGATGCTTCAGCTTGGCCAAAAACTGTCTGATCTGCTCCAACGTGTCGCTAAAATTCTCCTTGCAGTCTTTGAGCAGTGCCTTCCCTTCTATTGAGGCTGAATTTGATGGCAACCTTGACAAGCTCACATTGGCTATACCTGCCCTGTAGAGATCTGGGTAGCCAGTCACGGCTTGGGCTTCTGGGCATGGCATCTGAACATTGCAACCATGTGGAGGGTGGAGAACAGAACATAGAAGTCCATGGCGACTTGAACTGGGGTGATGGTAATGAATTTTTATAAGTTTTCTGACTTTAATGACTTTAAAGTGTCATTTAGTATGCTAGAAAACAAGTAAGTTAAAAATATTTTTTAAAAAGAGCAATTTAGAGGTTTTTAAAAAAAACTTGTATCTTCGACCTACGAAGACGAAGGGTGAGGCCCGGGTTGGCAGGAGGCCAATTCCCCCTCACAAAGACATCCTTTGGATTACTCACTCTGTGCCAAGTCCAATGAGTGGTTGGAAGGCCACTTTCTCTCTCAAAATAGACATTTTTTAATGTTTTAGTGCTTTTTTTTGGTAAAAACACTAGTTTATGAGAAATTGAATCTTTAATATCTTGCAAACGGTAGCTCAGATTCAGGTGCCATTTTTTGAAAAAGTGTTTGTATTTCAATTATCCATAATGTAAGATTTTTATTTGTTAAAAATGCATTAGTTTATAAAGTGCCTAAAAAATTGGGTCTCCTAGGATGCATTTTCGGCTGAGTCCGATGTCTTGTTTGCTTAAAGTCTTGCACTGATTGCTCTAAGATGCATTCTCAGCTGAAATCAATGTATTTTGAGTGTGCAATTTCATATTTGGGGGATCAACATTTTGGAGGGGGGTTGTGATTGCTTTTTAGCACTTGCAATCTTTGCTTTCATTCTCCTTTCTGCATAATTTCACAACTTGCAATCAACACAACTTCACCTAAATTCAGCTTAAAATAGATTCTTTTACACTTAAACCCCTAACACCCTTCAACTATCATGAATGGAAGGTTAAAATGTCAATCATTCTTAGAATCAAAGCGTTGTATAGGATCACCATGGGTACTGAAGTAGAACCCATCACTGATACTGAAAAGTTCAAGTGGTACAACCGTAGTGATGAAGCCTATGGATTACTGAGCTTGTCTATGTCTCCAAAACTTCTCTTCCATGTAGAAACATCCAAGACTCCTAAAGACATATGGGACACTCTATAAACCTTATTTGGGAAGCTTGATGAGATGAGAGGTCATGAGCTCAAAAACGAACTCATAAGTCTAAGTCCTAGCAACTTTGACACCCTACAAGACTTCTTCACTAAGTTTAAGGCCCTTAGATTGCAATTGAAAGAATTTGGGATAGAGAAGAAAGATGATCAACTCATCCTTTTTATTCTCGCAAAGTTAAGACCAAGCTATTTAGTCTTTGTCTCCACTTTCCATGCCACAAAAAGTGCCCTTGACACTACATGGAAAATGCCTTCTTTGGATTCATTCATTACCAACTTGAATAGGGAGCAAGATACGATAATTCAAATGGGAACAATGAAGTCTACTCAACCCCAAGCTTTGATAGCTGGAAATGGTAAGGATAAGACTTCAACAAAGGAGAAGAAGAAAAAGAACAAGGACTAGGAGAAGAAGAAAGAAAACAACAATCCTACCAAAAACAACACTGAGTCTTCCCCCTCCAATGCTAAACCTAAGAAGGAGAAGGTTAAGTGTGCCTATTGTAAGAAGATAGGGAATGATGAACACAAATGCATGAAGAAACAAATAGACCACCTAACTCATCTTTTAGAGAAGCACAACATAGGTGTTCCTGAGTCCATCAAGCAGAATTCATCTACCCAAGATTCTACTAATGCAAAAGGCAAGGGTAAGGAGAAAGAAAAGGGCAAGACCCTTGTAGCTACAACAGTTTTTACATCTTCATGGGTTATTGACTCAGGTGCTTCTCACCACATGGGCTCTTCCCTAGTTGAGTTTTCATCTTTAGAGCATTGTAGCATGCCTTTAATTAGTTTGGGTGATGATACATCAGTTTCCATTGCAAGGAGAGGGTCAGTTGAAATAGAAGGAGGAATATTCAATAATGTTCTAAGTGTTCCTTCTCCTTCAACTAATCTCCTATCAGTGTACCAAATCACTCACATTGGTTGGGGCATGAGAGTTGAGTTTTAACCAGATTCAGTGGCTATCAGGGAATTGCATAGTGATACTACAGTGGCAGTGGGTAGGGTAGATCACCAAGCAAGGTTATACACCTTCTCACATTTTTCACCTGATTCTTCTCCAACAGCATTGCTAACTCATTTAGATGGAGTTAGAAAATTATGGCATGAGCAGTTTGGCCACCTTAACTACTGCTACCTTGAGCAACTTTGAAAACATGACATGCTCATTAGCTTGCCTTGTGTCTAATTCTCAAAAGGACTTTGTGAGGAGTGCTCCCTTGGGAAGCATCCCAAAGCAAAATTTGACAAAGGCAAAGCTTGGAGGGCTTCATAACCATTGGAGTTAGTCCACAGTGATGTATTAGGACCTTTTCCCAAACCATCTTTCACAAGGGCCAAGTACATCCTCACTTTCATTGATGATTTCTTTAGGTACACTTGGATATATTTTCTCAAACAAAAGTCTGAAGTGTTTGAAAATTTTCTAGACTTCAAGGCTCTTATTGAGAAATAGAGTGAGAAATCCATCAAGGTTATTCAAACTGATAATGGAGGGGAGTATGTCAGTAATAGGTTTGAGCATTTTTGCACCACAGAGGGGATTGATTTATATCACACAATCACTTACAGTCCTTCACAAAATGGGGTTATAGAATGCAAAAATAAGTTCTTGAAAGAGATGGGTAGCTGTATGATTCACTCCAAATCCTTAGCACCACAGTACTGGGCTGAAGCCATCAATTATGCTTGCTATATTCAAAATAGGATTCCTCACAAAGCTTTGAAAGGGATAACACCCTTTGAAGCTTGGCATAAAAGGAAACATGATGTTGAGCACCTTAGGGTTTTTGGATCCCCAGCCATGGCCTGCATACTGAAGAAGAAATACAAAGCTATGGAATGTTAGTCTAAGCCTTGCATCTTTGTAGGATATCTGGATGGTATTAAGGGGTATCACCTTCTAGATCCAGTCACTCATGAGTTGTTCATCGAGAGAAGTGTCCATTTTTAGGAGAGTCTTAGAGACTCAACACTTGGCACTTCTTCTCCCTCATTAGATCTACTTCTTCATGATGATTCCTCATCAGATTTAGATCAGCCATAGTAAGTTCTTGAGCTAGAGACATCTTCTTCTTCTTTGAGTTCAGACAGTGAGGATAGTGATGTAGAGTCATCCACCTCTAGTCAGTTAGAGGATGAGGAGTTATCACCTGACTCACCCACTTTTGGGCCACTTTGGGCCAGACAGACACTTGAGAGTGTTGGCACTTGGGCACAAGATCCCGCAGATGACAAATGTACTAGGGGGGATTTTCAGAGAGATTTGCATGCCTTCTTTTCTTTAGTTTCAGATCCATAAATTTTTTGAGAGGCATCAGGGGTACCTGAGTGGGATAATGGTATGGAGGAAGAATATTCTTCCTTAATCAAAAATAACACTTGGGATTTAACTTCACTTCATAAGGGAAGAAAGATGGTTTGATGTAGGTGGATATATCAGACCAAGTTTTTAGTAGATGGGTCAGTTGATAAGTACAAGGCACGATTGGTCACCAAGGGTTTCTCACAGGTGGCAGGCATTGACTACTCAAAGACCTTTGCACCCATTACAAAGATGAATTTTATGCGACTCACCTTGGCTATTGCTACAACACATGGTTGAGATGTGCACCATATGGATGTGAAGAGTGCCTTTCGTCATGGAGACCTAGAGGAGGAGATCTACATGGAGCAGCTACTAGGATTTGTTTAGGATTCTTCCTTAGTATGTAGACTCAATAAATCTATCTATGGCCTCAAATAGGCCCCTCAGTCATGGTACGCCAAGATGGATTCCTTCCTTCTCATAGTGGGTTTCACTAGGTGCCATTCTGACCCCAATGTCTACTTCTTATGGCACGATGATTCGTTCCTGATTTTGGTTCTATATGTTGATGACATTTTGATCATCGGGAGTTCTTCATCAGCTATTTTAGTAGTGAAGGCATCTCTTTAGGATAGATTTGACATGACAGACTTGGGTTTGTTGCACTACTTCCTTGGCATCGAGATCTCACAGTCAGATTCAAGAATTTCTCTTGGACAACCTAAGTATGCTCTTGATTTATTGTCTTAGTTTCACATGGCTGATTACAAGCCATCTCTGACTCCTTTTCTATTAGGGGATTCTTTCTAAGTTTGGCATTCCTATCAGGCAGCCCACCATCATTTATTGTGACAACTAGAGTACCATTCAGATTTATAGGAATCTGGTTCAGCACCAGTAGACCAAGCACATAGAGATTCACATGCATTTCATTCAGGAGCTTATTCATAGTCAGGTCATTAACTTGATATTTTGCCAGTCTTCAGAGTAGGTTGCAAACATCTTCACCAAACCTTTCATCGAGAGCAAGTTCATTCATCTACGAGATCTTCTTGGGGTGCGGTCTACATCTATAGCAACATCATCTGTAGGGGGCCCACTAGCCTCTTCTTTATTTTATGTCTCTCTTTTTTGGGGGGGGGGAGTTTTTTCCTATGGGTTTTCTCCTTTTCTCTATCTTATGGGAGATTGCATTTGTACATGGGTACCTCATCAGGCCTAGTTGCCAGGACCCATTTTATAATTCCACACTGCCCACCTAAGCTGTGCTTATGGGGGGATTAGTGTAGGTTTTTATTTTTCCCTATTATTTAATTAGGGAAATTATATATTTGTGCATACTTGGAGTTTTCCTACATTAGTGGGATAGGCTAGCTTATGTGGAGATGTGTGTCATAGATGTGTCATAGGTGTCATAAAAATGTCATAAGTAACTCCTTTAACTGGCTATTCTGGGTATGGGAGTTACTTCTCTATTCTTAGCACCTTGTCACCACCTTTCATGGAGGAGTTACAGTCTATTCTTGGGGTGCTTTGACCTCATTTTGTGGAGGAGTTACATGCTCTCCTATATGTATTCTTCACTTTTGGCCATCTCATGTTAATCAGATATTGGGTTTTCTCCTATTTGTCTTGTGCAATTTATCTTCTTGTATAATTTCAAATTGCTTTAGCATTTATGTGATGTGCACTAGCAACATCTCACAAAGGTTGATTCATTATTATATGTTGCTAGAGATGAACACAACAAAGGCACCCAAGATGGACCTTCCAATATGTCTACTTATACTTCTAAATTTATTCTAATATCTACTTCTATAACACCAATCTTGGTTTAGGGGCATTACATGGTATAAAAAATATACTCATGCCTATGAATACTCATGGTACTTACACTCCTCCTCTTACCTATTCAAATGTTACTCTAGAGCATACCATTCTTTCATTAAAAGCTAAGTTGGTCCATATTAAACATCTATTTCTCATGCTAGCCCTTCCATGGACTCATGTTATTTTTTAGATAAACCTTTGGCTCCCAAAATTATATATGATCCCTTACCAGTTTGATTTATAGATCCTAACTTTTCCTTTTTATGAAGGTAAAGGTGATCTTTAATAACAAGGATAATTTTAAGAATAGACCACTAAAATTTTCTATAATACCCTGGTGAATCTTGGAGTCTGAGTACAATTTCATTGGATAATATTTGGGAAAATTTCCACATAGGTGTAAATTGATTGGATATTTGAAAATTTTATAATTATCTATGAATTAAATGTTATATTCAAAGAAATATATAATGACATAAAATAAAATAGTGAAATGAATAAAATTAATTAAAAATCAAACTTTCTCTTTCAAACTAATGCAAAAATAACAAAACTCACCTGGAAATGAAAGTAACCTATAAAATATTGATTCTCCTCATGGACCAAATAACCCCAAAAAACATTTGAATGTGATTAACAATAAATTATGATTACTAACATCTATATGATCCATCTACATTGGTAGAGGAAGGAATATTTATACCCTCTATAAAATACTTTTCCTTGGATTTGTAAGGGGAGTTTAATGAGAATGTACATTATAATGGAAAGTCAGAAAGAATATAAGAGGGTGATAAGAGTCTCAACAAGTTGTTATCAAATGGAAGACACCAAGGTAAACAACATGGTACCTTAATAAATTTGCAAAGCCTTTTGATGGAATTGGTTATTTTACATGTCAAAATATGACCATATTTTACATATGAACCTCATGAATAATAATTTAAAAAGTGAGTTACACATCAAAATTGCATGTAACTTTTAAAAAAGCATATTTTTAGTTTATAAATAATATATTTAGAATTTATAGTTTTCTCTTAATAATTATCACAAGTGAATATAAAAATAACTTATAAGTCAGGCACCTTCATTGCATAGTGTTAAGCACGGAATATACTGAGAGGGGGGGGTGAATCAGTATATTATATATCTTATAAAACTTTCCCTTTATCAAATTCCACTTAATCAAACATTCAAGATATGCAATAAAACTCAAACAATAAACATCACACAAGATAGAGAGAGACACCAGATATAACATGGAAACCCAATGTGGGAAAAACCACAGAGAACAATCTCAAGTATATTAGTGATAACAAACCCACAAGAGCACCATACCCCTTTGCCGAGTACCACCACATCTACAATTCATGAGCACCAACCCATAGGATCTTCAAACCCCTTTTCCGAGCACCAACCCAACAACTATTCGTGAGCACCAACCCACAGGAGCACTAACCCCTTTGCTGAGCACCAACCCAGCAACAATTCGCGAGCACCAACCCACAGGAGAACCAACCCCTTTGTGTATACCACACACCTATCTCTCAATGTTTCTATCTCAACAAATGATAGATCAATACAACAACTCTTTCCTCTCTCTCACCTTTGCTCTTCTAAGCTAGATATAACAAATACAAATCATATTCATCTCTCACAATTGCTCTTCTAAGCTAGATATTACAATATCAAATCAACCTCTCTCTTCCATATTAAAATGGCTTCTCAAGCCTTTATTTATAGCTTTCCAAATGACCTTTGGCCTTCCCCCTTTGTGACCCTTCAATCCTCATGGAAAATGGTGCCAAACTTGTATGACCCTTCATATTCAAGCCTTTGAAAAGTAATGTGGTGACCCTTCATGACCAAAAACGTCCTTCCCACTTTTGTCCTTATCTTTGGTGACTTTTCATATTCCTCAAAGTTTCCCTTCATGAGAAATTTCACCCTTGCTCTTTTTTCTTCACTTGGTGACTCGTGGTATTCCCCAAGATGACTCTTCATGGAAAAATGCGTCCCATCCTTCTTTTGTCTTTACCCTGTGGCTCTTCAACTTCTCCATGGGCCCTCCTTTTGTCTCATATGCAACCAAAAATATATTCATTAATATTAAATAAATATTAACTCACATTAGCCAAGATATATTTATTACAAACAACATTAAATGCAATGGGGCCTTTATCACCAATAATGCTAAACCTTTGACATCAATGACAATATTTCCAACACATAGTATAAAAAATTTAGTAATTTTTAGTCACATATTAGTTTTCACATTCAATCAAGGTACCCAAAATTAAAATAAGGGAACCAAAATTTATTGAACTTGACTTTTAAAAGAGTTAGAATGACATGTATTAAAATTTTTCAACATAACTATTGTCTCCAAATCTTGCACCCTAGAAGAGGGTTGTTTAGGCCTCCTACAAATTTGGGCAATGTTGGGACATCTCCAAGCATGTGGGTGTGACTATAAGTGGAAATGAACCTCTAGGTTGAAAGGGATAACTCTCTATATTAGCTTTTGTGTAATAAGATTGCTGAACCAGTTTGTATGAGTGAAAAGAGTCAAAAGTTTACATAAATGAAAAGCCTAGTATAAGATGGTGAGACACCAAGAATTAATATCCACATGTATGGCCTATAATTATGCAAAAACAATAGAATATAGTCTATAACTCAAGATATAAAATATTCCAACATATGTATTTAAATGTAGAGACAAAATGAATGAGATCGCATAAGTATATAATTGGAAAAGACAACCTGTATAGTCTAGAAAAAAGGTTACACATGTGCAAAATATCATACAGCTAGAATGCACTCTACATGACTTATTGGATCAAATATTTTCTCAAAAAACATGAATGATAGAGAACATAAGGATAAAACATCACTTACTATCACTTTGTGTCTCTTGCATGCCCAAAAAAATGTCTAAAACTTAGAAAGAAAATATACTTATGCTTCTTTACTCAAAGGCAAGAAAATGGTAAACCATTCCAGCAGGGCTTCACCATACTATCTATGCATGATAAAACAAGAGAAAAAGGGTACTATTAAAATAAAAAGAGGGAGAGAAGAGAGAGATATTGGGCACCAAAATATAAGCCTCCAAAATGGTTTATAGTCACCATCCTGATGAAATTGATTCTAACTATTCTCTCATTCAGTTGAAGTTTGTCCTTCTCTTTGATTTGCTTTCTTGAAATAACCAAGATCATTACAAAATCAATGGTGAGATGACCCTCCACAAGAAATAGATTGAATCACTATAAAATCAATGGATTCTTCTTGAGAGCTCCCATGTTTTGCACTGTAGACCCATTCGGGTTTTCCAAGTGACTTTACTTCTACTTGCTTCTTCAGAACTTTTGATTACTTTTACTTATAGAAGTCATAAGCAAATATCTTTTAAAAAACCACAAATCATTGTCTCTTCATTTTTAGGTTTTTCAATTATGTTTACTTGTAAAATTCATAAGCAAATCTCTTTGGGAAACTTGATTTGCACTACCCTTGCTTAAGACCCTATCATGTTCTCTAAATGGCTTTACTTCCTGCTTAAAGACTTTAGGCATGAATTTGACATCCTGTGGTATGTAATGCCTTTGAATCCCAATGGCTAGTTGGCCACCATAAATTTGACATCCTATGCCATGTCATATTGCATCCCAATGGCTACTTGGCTATATTAAACTTGACATCTTACAAAACATCATGGGGATCCATCAGGTTTATGTTTCAGGCAATTTTACTAAAGTAATTCCTTTGGATAATTTGTCTAAAGGAATTATTTCAGGGATTTTTCCTAAAAGGAAACTATTAGTTCCTTTAAGAACTTTTCACGAAGGACACTTGGGAAAGTGTCCTTTGAAATTTTTTTGAAGGACACTTGGGGAAGGCATAGGGTCCCTTTGGAAAATTTTGAAGGGCATTTCCAAAGGTAATGGCCCTTTTGAACTTTTTTGAAGGGCATTTACAAATACAAAGTGCCCTTCAAAAAGTTTGAAGGGTCACTTGGGAAGAAAAGTGCCCTTTGGAAAAGTCTGAAGGGATACTTGGGCTAAAAAGTGCCCTTCAATTTTTTTTTGAAGGGTCACTTGGGAAGAAAAGTACCCTTTAGAAAAAATTGAAGGGACACTTGGGCTAAAAAGTGCCCTTCAAAATTTTTATGAAGGGTCACTTGGGAAGAAAAGTGCCCTTTAGAAAATTTTGAAGGGACACTTAGGATAAAAAGTGCCCTTCAATTTTTTTTTAAGGGTCACTTGCGAAGAAAAGTGCCCTTAAAAAAAGTCTGAAGGGACACTTGGGATAAAAGGTGCCCTTTAAAACATTTTTGAAGGGTCACTTGGGAAGAAAAGTACCCTTTGGAAAATTTTGCAGGGACACTTGGGAAAATAAAGTGCCCTTCAAAAAAGTCTAAAGGGACACTTAGGGGGAAACATTATCAAGACCATTTCAAGTTTTCTAATTGCTTTTGCTTGTAAAATTCATAAGACTTGCTCCTTGGAAAACCTAAATTCATGCATCGTTGAAAACCTATAAAGCATTGGAAGGAGTAATTTAGGTTTGTAAACCAAGATTACTTCTACTCATGAAACTTTTATAAGTTGAGTCATTTAGAGAACCCGACTTGGTCTTGATAATGTAATTTAAGTTTATGAGGGGCCAAAACTTGAACTGTGGAGAACCTAACATACACTATAATGGAGCCAAAAAACCTTAACCTCCTTGACTTATAATTTTGGACCTTTGAAATGACTTATTCTTACAACTGTTGTTTGACTCTCCATGAAAATGGTTGAACAAATTGTATTGAGGTGAAATTTGGTCAACATTCTTAGCAATTCTAAGGGGAGGCATGCCTATTATGTTAAAGACCAGTCACCTAAATCCTTCCATTGGGCATTAAGTCATGCATATAGGTACTTAAAATAGAACTAAACAAGATTTGGTTCAAAAACACATTAGATGGGTTTATTACACACACAAGGTAGAGACGTACACCAAACAAAGGGAAGGAAAACACACCTGTGCTACAAAGAACTTAGGAAAAGAAAAAACAACAAAAAAAACACACCAAAAAAATTTATATACAAGACATGGCTATCAAGGGTCAAAATCAAGGCTTCAAATGGATTCCATTCACTAGAATATGTAGCTCTTCTCCATCCATTTTGGATAGCTGAAACGAGTTTCTTTGCTTGCACTCACTGATGATGTAAGGACAACTCCACAAGGTATCAAAATTTATATGTTTACCTGGTTTTGATTTATTTTCATGCCATTTCAAGATCAAGTCACCTTATTTGAACACTCTTTCCCTTGCCCTTTTATCAAAATATTTCTTTGTGAGAATTTGATGGTGCTCCAAAGCTATGTGTGCATCATCTCTTGCGTCTTGTAAATACATTAACGCTATCAATCTGACCTCCATCAAAGTGTTTTCAATTAATTCCAATTGTTGTGCAAGTTCCAAGGTAGGGAGCTCTTGTGATATGGATATCCTAGCTTCTCTCCCATAGACAAGTACAAAGGGAGAATTACCAATTAACTTCTTAGGAGTGATTCTATCTACCCATAAGGTTGTCTTCAACTTGATATGCCATACTCTTTGATTGGTTTCCAACATCCTCTTGATGATATTGATGAGTTTCTTGTTGGTAGACTCAACCAATCCATTACCTTGAGGGTAGTAGTTAGATGAGGTACTCAAATAGACTCCACTCTTTGCTACCCAATCAAAAGTTTTAACACTTATGAAAGCAAGTGATTATCTGAGATGATGACATGAGGAACCCCAAACCTTATTATAATGTTGTCATAAAACTCCAAGATGGAATTTTCATTTGCTTCCTTCAAAGCAATAGCCTCTACCCATCTTGTGAAGTAGTCTATAACAGTCAATATCCATTTTTTTCTAGCACTTGATGGAGGGTTGATCATACCAATGAAGTCAAGGCCCCATTGCATGAAAGGCTGGTCCACTTGGATAAGATTCAATGGAAGGGTAACAATATTTTGTTTTCCAATAAAGAAATCACATTGAGGATAAACCTTAGCCTGATGATAATAGTTTTTTAAAAGACTATGCCAATAGTAACCATCTCTCATTATTTTTGTAGCTATTTTTCTAGGAGAGAAGTGACCACCATCTACACCATTATGGAACCTTTCTAGTAGCATGTCAAATTGGTCATTGTTAATGCATCTTAGAAACACATTGCTCACATATATATTAAAGAGAATTCCATCCACAAGACAATAAGGAATAGCCTGCAACCTAAAATATCTTATCTGAGATTTGTTCAAGCCATTGGGACACTCAACATTTTGAAGAAAACCAATGATTTCTTGTGTCCAGCCTTAATTCTACATTTGATCAGCTGGCTGGTCTTGAACATGATTCACCAAGGCTTACTCTTTTGGTTCTTGAAATTTAGATGCTAAGTTCTCACATAAACCTCTTCCTCTTACTATGCTGGTTACCTTGATGTTAATGTCATATTCCATCACCTTTGTGATCCATCCAGCTCTCTTCTCATTGAGATCCCTGCCTAGAAGAAACTCCTTAGTGTTAGGATGGGAGGCCATGACATGGATTCTATTATTAGAAACCATATGCCTAAATTTTTTTCAAGCCTCTAATGATGGTTAAAGCTTGCTTCTCAATAAAAGAATATCTCACTTTGTAGTCTTCTAAGCTTTGGCTGAAGAAAGCAATTGGTTGTTCAACATCCTCTTCATTATTTTGTATAATCAAGGTTGAGATTGTGTCTAGGTTAGCAAAAGTATAAATAATGATATCCTTAACAAAATTCAGATTTAAGAGAGTGGGAGAGGATGTAATTGCTTTCTTGATTACCTCAAAGCTGCCTTTATCTTCCTTTGTCCAAGTAAAAACTTGGTTCTTTTTAGCATCATTTGTGATAGGCTTTACCACAGTTGCAAAGTTTGGGATAAACCTCCTTACTAAGTTAATTTTTCCTAAGAAACTTTGTATCTCTTTCTTGTGTTGAGGCAAACACAAGCCTATAATAGCTTCAATCCTTTCGGGGTCAATAGATAAGCCTTATTTTGAAAAAACATGACCCAAAAGCTTACCTTTATGGAAAACAAAGATGCATTTCTATGGATTGAGGTATATGACATAATCTCTACACTTCTAAAAAACTTGTCTTAGATGTCCTATATGATCAGAAACATCTTTTGAAAAAATGGTTATATCATCAAGGTAAACAAGCAAAAACTTATTGATCAAACCTTTGAAAGCCATGTCCATTGCCCTTTGAAATGTGGCTCCAACATTGGATAAACCAAATGGCATCTTCTTGTAGGAAAAGGTTCCCCACTTGGTGGTGAAGGCTATCTTGAATTGATCCTCTTTATTTACCAATATTTGATTATAACCTAAATAACCATCAAGAAGTGAGAAATGTTAAGAACCTAAAATAACTTGTAGAATTTGTTTCATGGAAAGGAGTGGGTAATGATCCTTTAGAGACACTTTATTTAGATCACAAAAATCCACATAAAGTCTGATTTCTCCATTCTTATTTCAAACCAGTACAAGGTTGGCTACCCAAGTTGAGTGCTTGATAGGAAAAATAATCCTAGATTCAGTCAATTTGGTTAGCTTTTTCTTCATGAGTTCTTCTACCTTAGGGTTGATAGGCCTTTGATTTTGTCTTACCGATTTATCTCCATGCTCTAACTTAATGGTGTGATGATCTAGACTTGGGTCAAACCCTTTTAGGTTCTTGTATTCCCAGGCAAAGATGTCATGAAACTCTTTGCATAATTCAATAAAATCTTGCCTTTCCAACTGAGAACAAACCTTGCTAATCTTCAAAAGTTTGTCCTTGAAAATTAGAACTCTCTCATAGTTATCTTCTTTTGTTGACATGCTCATTCTTTGGTTTTTATTTTGATCATACTCATTGAAGACACTCTCCAAAGTAATCATCCCCTTGGGTATTTTGTTTTTCTTTAGCTATATAATCTACTCTTCATAATGATCATGCAACTTCTTTTGATTTCTTGAAGAGAATCCTACCTCATTTTACAAGAAGTGTGCAATGTGTTCATCACTTTCAAACACTTTCCATGACACTTAATTATCCAAAATGGAAGGTCTCACAATGATCTTGATATGAGATTGATCCTTCTCTTATTCAACATCAGTAGCTGAGTCAAAACATGCTCTAATTGTAGCTAATCTATCAATGTGCTTGTTCAAGTCTCTTGGTATGGGTTGGATGTTGAAGGCATCAAAATCCTCAAGTATATACCATACCCTATGAAAGTAGGAATTGAGAAAGGGTTTCTTGGCTATATATTGACTTCTCACTTAATGAATGACCAGCTCACTATCTCCATAGACTTTTAAAAGCTTGATTCCTCTCTTCTTTGCCCATTGGAGACCATGAACTAAGCCTTCATATTATACCATATTGCAAGTGCAGCCGAAGTGAAACCTATAAGAAGAGTAGTAATGATTATGTGATGGGGAAACAAACATGACACTAGCTCCTACACCTACTTTACTCCTTGAATCATCAAAGAACATTTCCCACATGCCATCAAACTCATGATCTTCATTGGTGAGTGAAGGAATTGGGACATTTTTCTCATGCATGAAGTAAACTCCCAAATAAGTTTCCTTAATGAAAGTGTAAGGATCAAGGCCATGTGTTTCAGTGCTATACTTGTCAAGATAGAGGTCAAAAATACCTTCAAGAGGATAAGATGTTTCACTATTTAGGACTATTTCCTCCTCTTTACTGATTAAATAGTTTTGATTTGTCATTGTCTCCAAGTATGGCTCAATGTGGAACCTTGCTAAGGGTTGAGTCCTTATGGTTACCTTGGTTCCATACCTTGTCTTGAAATCTAGAAAGGACCAGTTAGTATAAATGTATCTTCCTATCTTAGCCGTAAAGTCCCTGGACAAGCATACCACAAAGTGTGTTGGAAGGTCTACCATTGCAATATCTTGCATGATAGGGAAGCTTAGGCAGCCATTTAAAAAAAACTTTCAAACCTTTGACCAATCATACCATCTTGTTTGGAGTTTTGTCCATTTGTAACATACCTTTACTATGTGGCTCATATTTCAAATCCAACTTATCAGCCACTACTTTAGGCATAACAGTGATGCTTGCTCCACTATCCACAATATAATTATGGACCAACTTATCTCCTAAAATGAGTGTGAGGTAGAAGGGTGGAGGATTTTTAGCTTTAGTGGAAGGATCCAAAAGATGATTTGGATAATTTGTGAGAGCCACACTATGATGCCTTGAAGATTGAGGAGCCACCTGCATGCTTGCTAACTGATCTTGCAAAAGTTCCTTTTGACTAGGTATATGTAGAACCTCCCAAAGGGATATGCTTGTATTAGTGCTCTTTAATGAGTCAAAAATATTTATATATGGAGTATTCACTTTCTCTTACATTTTTCATGGTAATAAAGGAGTTTTTACTTGCTATGTTTCAATCTTGGTAGATGTATTTGCATTCTGATTTTGTTGAAGAACATGGCTTATAGGAGGTGCAATACTTTGATTGGTGTTTTATAGCCTTGGAGAGGCATCACTTGGAACAATTCATGGCTCTTGGCCTTCTCCAAAATCTCTCTTCTTAGACCTTGTATTAGCTACAACTGACATGCCTTGAGTCAACATAAAATCATCCTTTCCTCAAAAGTTCATCATCCCCACACTTGGGCTACTACCTTCTCCATGATTATCCCTTTGGTTGGGACATGCTTCTTCTACTATCATGTAAGGAGTAGCTTCTTCTTATGTATTCAAAGCGTAGCTAGTTCCTCCATCATCATGTGCAAACTAACCTTGAGGCTGCCCCCATTGGTCCACATGATCTTCTCATTACACTATATTTGCATGAATTGAAACAACAACCTTTATGGGAGGAGTAGAATTTGGATTATATGCAATGGGCTACCTGATATAACCTTATTGATTTTGTCCTCTCCCTTGATAATTGTATTATAATGGAGCTATATATCCTTATTGAGGATAGTATTATACATTAGGAAGAGCACTTGCCTGATATTGAGCTTGCTTGAGCTGAGCTCTCAATGATCTAATTTCTTCATCCTTGTCCACAATGTTATCCACCTTCTTGGGAAAGGCTCTTGGATTCACATTGGTATTTGGAAATTGAGACACGCTTGGATCTTTAACCAAATTTTGGGACAACAAAGGCATGGAAAATCTTGGAGGGAGTTTTCCATCCTGAATCAGGCTATTCTCAACCTCAATTGCTAGCTCATATGCACTTGGAAGAGTGAATCCTCCAATTGACTGCAACATAATATCAATATAAATACCAATCCCTTTGAGGTATGTTGGGAACCCAAAGCTAGGAGGAGGTGTCATGATTGGTGGCAGCCTATACCATGTTCTTTGAAATCTCTCATTGAAATCTCCTATGTATTCATTTGGACCTCTTCTTATTAAATTCAACTGATGTATTAGGGAAGCATGATCACTCTTATTTTTAATCTTATCACCAATAGGTCTCCAAAACCATCCCAACTTGTAATGCAAACCCCTTCCAACATTCTATACCAGTCAAGTGCTTTACCTTTTAAAGATATACATAACAAGCAACCTAATGGCTATGTTGGCCCTAGTAAAATTATGGAAATTGCAAAAATTAGAGATGTCTCTAATATGTTTATATGGGGTAATAGGACCCTATCTATTGAAACTAGGAAGATTTTTGGTAGAATTTGGAGGGATGGGGTCATATACAAGAAGCTTTATTGGGTTTTGGGTATTAAAATTAGGGAAATTTTAATGCTTATCTTTCTCTCCCCTCTCCCCCATTTCTCTTCTTCCTCTATGATCCTCTCTTATTTCTTCTTCTTCAACTTCCTCCTCTCCTTGAACTTCTTCAACCTCTTCTTATTCTTCCCCAAAAACTCCTTTCCAAGGATTTTAAAGGGCTAAGAGTGGTTCAGGGTGTTTTTCTTCAAAAAAATATTCAACTAAAGGGGCTTGGTCAGAAAGTCTTAAGGACCTTGTGAGGACCATGTAGGATAATGTATAAAACTTGGTCTAGAACTAGGGATTCACACCATTTTGGAGTCACCAAATGCTGGGTTAGGGGTATTTCTAATACTTAGGCCTATCAAGACCAGCATTCACCTTGAATTAGAAATAATTTGGGTCCTACTAGGCATGTTAGAACTATTGTCTCCAAATCTTTCACCCTAGAAGAGGGCTATTTAGGCCTCCTCAAAATTTGGGCAATGTTGGGATATTTATAGGCCTGTGGTGTGCCTATAAGTGGAAATGAACCTCTAGGTTGAAAGGGATATCTTCCTATACTAGCTTTATGCAATAAGACCATTGAACCAGTTTGTATGAGTGAAAAGAGTTAGAAGTTTGCATAAATGAAAAGCCTAGTCTAAGATGGTGATACACCAAGAATTGGTATCCACATGTATGCCCTATACTTATGAATAATACAACAAAATATAGTCTATAACTCAAGCTCTAGAATATTCTAACATAAGTATTTCAATGTAGAGACAAAATGAATGATATCACATAGGTAAATAACTATAAAAGACAACCTATATAGTCCTAAAAAAAGGTTACACATGTACAAAATCTCATATAACTAGAATTCACTCTACATGACCTACTAGATCAACTCTTTTCTCAAAAAAAATGGACATAGAATAGAAAGATAAAAAATCATTTACTATCACTCTGTGTCTCTTGTATGCCTAGGAAAATGTCTATAACTTAGAAATAAAATAGACTTATGCTTCTTTGATCAAAGGCAAGAAAATGGCAAAGCATTCTAGCAGGGCTTCACCATACTATCTATGGATGTTAAAACAAGATCCCAAGGGTCCTATTTAAAGTAAAATAGGGAGAGAAGAAATATCTCTTAGGTGACAAAATAGAAGCCTCTAAAATGGTTTGTAGTCACCATCTTGATGAAACTAAATCCAGTTGTTCTCTCATTCAATTGGAGTTTGTCCTTTTCTTTGATTCACCTTCCTGAAATGACTAGGATCGCTACAAAATCAATGGTGAGATGACCTTCCACAATAAATGGCTTAGATAACTAAAAAATCAATGGATTCTTCTGAATATATCTCATGTTTTGCACTGTAGACCCATTCAGGTTTCCAAGTGACTTTACTTCTACTTGCTTCTTCAGACTTTTTGATTGCTTTTACTTATAAAAGTCATAAGCAAAGATATTTTGAAAACCCACAAAGCATTGTCTCTTCCTTCTTGAGATTTTTGATTTCTTTTACTTATAAAAGTCATAAGAAAAGCTCTTTAGGAAACCCAATTTACACTACCCTTGTTTAAGACCCTATTGGGTTCTCTGAATGGCTTTACTTCCTGCTTGAAGACTTTAGGCATGAATTTGATGTCCTATAACATGTCATCTTTGAATCTCAATGACTAGTTGACCACCCTAAATTTGATGTCTTATGACATGTCATGCTTTTGAATCCCAAAGGCTAGTTGGCCACCCTAAATTTTACATCCTACAGCATGTCGTCTTGCACCCTAATGACTAGTTGGCTATATTAAACTTGATGTCCTATGGAACTTCATGGGGATCCATCAGGTTTATGTTTCAAGCAAGTTTCCAAAAGTAATTCATTTGAACAATTTGTTTGAAGGAATTTTTTTGAGTATTTTTCCTAAAAGGCAATGATTATTTCCTTTGAGAACTTTTCCTGAAGGACACTTGGGGAAGGCACAGGGTCCCTTTGGAAAAATTTTAAGGGCATTTCCAAAGATAAAATTGCTTTCAAAAAAGTCCAAAGGGTCACTTGTGAAGAAAAGTGCCCTTCAGAAAAGTCTGAAGGGACACTTGGGCTAAAAAGTGCCCTTCAAATTTTTTTTGAAGGGTCAATTGGGAAGAAAAGTGCCCTTTGGAAAAGTCCAAAGGGACACTTGGGAAAACAAAGTGCCCTTCAAAAAATTTAGAAGGGACACTTGGGGGGGAAACATTATCAAGACCATTTTGGGTTTTCTAATTGATTTTGCTTGTAAAAGTCATAAGACTTGCTCCTTTGGAAAACCTGAAGTCATGCATCATTGAAAACATGCAAAGCATTGGAAGGAGTAATTCAGGTTCATAAACCTAGATTACTTCTACTCATGAAATTTTTATAAGTTGAGTCATTCAGAGAATCCAACTTGGTCTTGATAATGTAATTCAGGTTTATGAGGGGCCAAGACTTGACCTGTAGAGAACCTGACATACACTACAATAGAGCCAAAACACCTTGGCCTCCTTGACTTACAATTTTGGACCTCTAAAATGACCTGTTCTTGCAATTGTTGTTCAGCTCTCTATGAAAATGGTTGAACAAATTGTACTAAGGTGAAATTTGGTCAATAATAACCATAATATTTATATTATTCTTCTCCCATGTCTTATACACCTTAATAAAAAATAAAATTTTACCACTTTTGAAATTCAAATTTAAGATTAGATGGAATGAATGACCTTACTATAAAAAAGCATATACTTTCATAAAAAATGTTAACCAAGAGTCATTGTGAGAGAAGCTTTGTCAAAATACTTATGCAATACATTTTTGGATCTAAATATAACATGAAATCAAAGATATTTCCCTTACATTGGATGAGTCTAAATACATATCAAAAAAATTTCAATGAGTGGTGTTAATATATAGGTAAACAAATCATAATAAAAAACAAATCTTCATGATGGGATATGCATTAAATGGATTTAAGTGGTTTGTTGAGAAGACTTTGTTTAATGTTAAGAGGAATCATTAAGAATTGAAGTATTAACCATTTTTAAACTTAATTTTTGAGCCAATAAAAATTTTAATGAAATTATGTGAGCAAAAAATTAATTTTAATTTTTAATATTTATTGAATTTAATATTAATGTAGTTATTTGTATGGCGAGGATGATAAAAAATTTAGAATTATTTTATCATTTTAAATATGTTTGTTTCAATATATCTTTGCATAAGTCTAATGGCCTATCACATGGACCTATAAGTACATGTTGTTATTAATTATAAAAGTGATTATAGAAATAACTTATAAGTCAAGCTATGGCATAAATTTAAAAAATTAGTAATTTTAATGTTGCACATTAACTTCCATATTTATTCAAACTTTTATAAATTCTACTATACCAAATTTACCTCTAAAGCCTATTTAATTTTAAGGATTCCAATTTGTCATGTAAGGACCATAAAAAATGTTGGAAATGTGTTAGTCTAGTGTTCCTTAGTTGAAATTATAATTGTCAAGTGTTGTTTTTTTATTACTAAAGATGATAGTATCGAAGTTCGATATTAGTTGTCATGTGTAAGATGGTGGATAACCACTTTTGGATCCTCCAACCATTAAAAATACTCTAGGAATTTTGATGTATATTATTGTTATAAGTTTTTTAACATTTCTAAAATAGTTATTTGTTGATGGGACTAAACCTATGTTGCTTACCCTATAATCTCAATTATCTATACTATGAATATCCACTATCAACTGTTATAATTTTCCTAATGAAGTGTTTCTCATGATATTTTATGGTCTCATTTTATCTTTGGGGCGTAATTATATTTTTTTTATTGACCTTTATAAAAAATAAAATGGATTATAATGCATGTAATCTTATAGGACTTTTTTATGTTCATTAGATGACCAATATGCTAATAGAGTTCTTGGTTGTATTGCAGGCCCCCCTCAACCCTAAAAGAAACATGCAATGAGACTAACCTAGTCAATGGATGGTACATTTTTAAAACTTCATATCTTTTCCATTTCTTGAATTCTATGACCATCAACATAATGTAGCTAATAGACATAATTTTGACTCTTGAGACATCATTTTTATCATTATTAAATTTTAAAAGCTCAATATCTCTAATAAAAAAGAGATAAAACTCTATTGTAGATATATAGGCCATGGATTAATTGAGATTATTTATTCTATTATGTAAATACGATATAACATGAGGATTTTAAAATCACAAAGTAATTCCAAGACACATTTATTAGGTGTACTTGCTTTAGGTAGTAAAGAATTTTTAGGATTTTTAAAAGATCATAGATTTTGACATGAAGCTCTAGTGATCTAATGTGGACTTCCTAATTCAATGAATAATTTGCATAAGAGGCCATACACATAATCAGATTAATCTTTTGTCAAGAGTAAGTGTGGCTATAAAAATATCCTAAAAACTTTCATTACGGTTTTAAAAAATATAGATTAAACCATGGTTCTCAATGTAATATGACATTTTGAACATGATCAACATTCTTATCAAAGGGATGAGATTATAGAACATACCAAATCACCCATTTTCTCATATTCTAGGGGGAAACTTCCACTATTAAACAAATGCGTATTATAATTCAATAATGCAATATTTTTATGTTACTGACATGCTATCTATTTTATACCAAAATACAATAATAAAACCATAACCAATTTGAAGATAATTTTATGTTTAGATCATATTACATAGCGCAAAAAAAATTACCAAACCAAACCTCATTTCAATCAATAAAACAACTTGTTATAACATAGGATATATTTGAATCATCAATCAAGAAATGCATGTTGTCCCTTCTAAAAAAGGGCAATAATTCCTCATGATATTGGAAATATTACAAAAAATTAGTTATATATGTTTGTTGTTTATAGGTATACTTGCATAAAATATTTATTATTTCAAATTTATTAAGTATGAACTTAACTTAAGTGGATATAAATTTATAAAATAAGGACTTAACCCAAAATTTATTTATATAACATCACCATTTAAAACCTACATATATACTAATTCTTTTGATACATAATTTTTATTCTACTTGACACTAAGCGCACTGTAACAAAATGATATTCCTAAAAAATAATGAAAAAAATTCCTCACATTTAATATTTATACACTTCATACACTTATAAATTAGAATAGATGACATAAAGTCAAGCATTGCATAAATAAATAAACCATAACTTTTTACAAAAGAAAAAAACACATTATTTCTTACTTCTAGTGAAAAAAATGAAACTAGTTCTCATTTTATGCTCAATTATCAATGTGGTATAAAGGTAAAGGTAAATTTTTAACTCAATGAAATTCTAAACTTGATCATAATGTTTCTATAATCATTTTTTAAAAATTTTATTTACTGTGAAAGCCTCAATTCTCTTAAGGTAAGGGTATTTTTTTTTAGATCACTAAAAAAAAGAAACACCAATCTATTGTAAGAGACCCCATGATGAAAAATCATAAGGAGTTTTATTTCAATATTATTTCAATATTTTTCAAAATCCATACCTATACATTTTCCCTTAGTCATAAAATTGAAATTATTGAAATTTATCATGAATTTTTACTTTTTAAAATTCATATATTGTATGCTTCAGAAATGTTTTCTTCACAACAAGATAAATTCTTGCCATATTTCCTCTCTAACATTCTAAATCCTCTTAATTAACATATTTTCATTCAAATTGAGTAACCTTTTTAAAAAAATTATTGGATTCTCCATTGCATTTTTCATTTAAAAGAACATATTTAGATCAATAAAATTCAAGGATATAAGTTTTATACAAGCCATTTTATCATTATTATAGATTATGGAAACTTTAAACCTGTTATGATAAATGTATATTTTTATCTCACTAAAAAGTGAACCCCAATTTGGTATAAGAGACTCTTTGTAGGATTTTATTTTCCATTTTGATTATACATTTTTCAAATTTTGTACTTCTAAAATTTGACCTTATTAACAAGGTAGATAATTTGAGCTTGAAAAACCACTTACACCCAAAGTTATTAATCTTATTGATAGTAAACTCAATTTTTTCAAGTGACATACACATGAATTAATTAAAAATATTACTATTAAACTTCAACTAGGCAATCCACCCATATATGTTATTTTTTATTATATATAAAGCACAAGAATTCAAATTTTATTTTATTTTGGAACTTTATTTTAACAAATATATATGGATATGCCTCATAATTTTTGAATCCTTTACTTTGTAACACATGAAATGTTTTCCATATTTTTGGATAAAATATGTATAGATTTTTTATTGATATTTTAGAATCACTGCCTATGATTCATGATCAGGAGAATATCAAATTTTAAAGTAATTGGGCTTGAACACATTTATAGATCAATTGGCGTGAAACAAATACCATTAAAAATTAGTTATTATAAACATATAAATGTTTATTAAAGGAAATATAAAAATAAAATTAATCCTTAGCATCTGATCCATTTCCATTCTTTGAAAAGATGCTTCCATTTTATATTGCCAAAATTTATATTGTGCGTTAATGATGCAGAGCATCACAAGATAACATAAGGTGTTATTATGTTTTAGAGTTCCATGTTGACATTTTTGGTCTAATGTGAGTGTGATAGGTATTTTATGGTTCCATATGGTGTTTTGGATTCATTAAGAGTCTTAGGGTTGTATTTACTTATCCATTTAGATTTTTCTACCAAAAATGGTGAATTTGAAAATTTGAAATTGTAACTAGGCTTTGGAGTGGTATTTTGGCTTTTGTGTGAAATGAAATTATTGATGTATGTTTGTGAAGGGTCCTAGTAGGTCAGGAGAGTGTGTTTAAATTTTTTTTCAATGTGAATGTCATGAAAAATAAATGTAATCCAAGAAAGACAAAGAAACTTGGAAGTATAACTTCCACCCTACATGGAGTTGGTCTGGTGAGGGAGTTAACTTGCATGTTTGGTGTTATGAAAGAATAAAAATACATGTAGGTGAGGAGAGAGTTGTTTAATTTGGTAGGAGAGGATAAATTCAAATTATATAGAAGTGGAGTGAAGGATAATACAATAAAAGATCAAGAAAAGTATCAAGAACCTAAGAACGAACTTTATTCTATTGTAGGTGTAATTATGATGTATTATTTGATCAATGAATGAATAGAAAAATAAATTATGTTGTATTTGTATGAGATATATGAGTATTAAATTAAATGAAATAGTGATATTAATATCATTATATATTGAAAAATTACATGGTTATTATCCATTTTGAGTCTACAAATTGTCATGCACAATACTCTTGAAGAAGAGGCAACTCTGCTAATATACAATCAAGAATGTCAAGTAAGTGATCTATTTATGGTGGTTTTTTATGTGGATATTGAATTTTTTGGATCATTAAAATATTATATATTTTTAAATTTATGAGGTTAATCCATTTGGAGTCTTGTAAATCCATTTAGAGTGCAATATTCAAATGAAACCTTCATACACAGTCTTGTTAAACATTTGGAATTCTATAAACTTATATATTGGAGACTTATGGTGATTTTTAAATCATAAATAAATATCTTGGAAGGTTAATTAAGGTTTAATAGGAATAATCCAGGTCTTATAAGGATTTAAAGTAGTCGATAACCTAATTTATCCCATTTTGTAGGCTCTTGAGCTTGTACAAGCCTGTCAAAACCAATACTAGGGTTGTCAACTTGCAACTTGAACAACTTTTGTTTCCACATTTATAAATTATTGAAACTTGGATTAATATGTTATTTGATAATATTTAAAACATATTTTTATGTTTTTAAGTTGGTACTTGACCGTACAATATGGAAACTAAAATTGTGTCATTGACTTAGGCCTAAAGAGACCTAATTGTCAGGAAGGTTGTGTGAAAAAGAGGACTTCCCCTAAGAGTCTTGAATTTCAAGTTTAGTTGAATATTTAAGGGGATAAAAGGTATTTTAAAATGTTTTTATTTTATTTTATAACTTTTTATATTGTTCAAACCCACGAGCTGTGTGTAAAAAGAGGGCTATAAGAAACTAGGCCTTAAAGAAGAAAAAGTGAATTGTTTGACAAAAGCCAAAATTATAGCTTAGATATTGAATTATTATGGTTGGATGTGTAAGGGAGAATTTTTTTTCAAGTGGATGGCTATATGAGCCCTAGTATGGAGACAATAACCTTGGAATCATACATTAGGCATTTAGGTCTATGAGCCTATATGAGGATGAACAAGCTTGAAGCAAGAACAAAGATCAAAGTCTTGAAAATTATGTATTAGAGGATGGTTTTTATACTAAGGAATAGAAAGTGTAGAGGGAGATGAAGGGTGATATGTATTTTAGAGAGTGAAGAGGACTATGTGTGCAAGGAGGCTTATGAGTCTAGTTAAGTTAAGAATGATCAAGAGTGTTAATAGAGGAGTAGAATACCTATTATAACCTAGTAAATCAAAGATCAGATAAGGGATTAAAGGAAGAAATCAAAGATAGGTAAATGTATGTCACCCTTTACATCAAGTGGTATTAGATCAGGTTATCTTTTGAAAAAAATTATGATTTTGAGTGATAAAGGTTATTATTTACAAGTTACAAGAATGTAGTATGACGTTATATTCCTGCCCAATCAACAAAACATCTAGGCATCTGTGTGGATTTAGTTATTTTTTGAGATGGCCAACATTGATAAATTATCAATTATGCCTAATGTCTAGGTTGCTAACACAAGGCAACTTGGACTTGAATGTGAACTGCTTATTATTGGCTATTTTGCTGGTTACTAAAAGTCTCATTTTAGCCATTATTTCTTAGTAACAACCTACTTGGATGATCAGTCTTGAATTTTTTTTTAAAGTTTTAGTTAGATATTAAATTGGACTTATAGCTGGTTAATTTAATTTATGTGTATTTTTCATCGTAGGTGATTGCACAAGTGTTGATCCACCTGTAGGTGGACTATTACATATTGATTATAAGAACACATTTGGTACATTATAATCGATACCTTGGTGTGTTTTCCAATTAAAAAAATATAATATTTGCTCTATAATTAAATTACTCATTGTGAAGTAATCAAGGTCAATTGGACCAAGGGTCTGCTTGGAGTGAATAACCTATGGAGGTTTTTGAGCTTTATGAAATTATTATTATTAAAATAAAAAAATTATCATATATTAGAATTGGGGTTAAAATTTAATTTGTAATATCATTAGAAATTAATTTTCTTGCAAGTCAAAATAAAAATATGTGTAAAATCATTATTTTAATTATGCATTGCCCATAGTCGACCTAGGGCATGAAGGAGCTCCCAAAATGTCATTGGGGAAAATGAGGCACTACATGCTTCATGGTAGCTTGACAAGAGCTATAGATGCATGAATATCACTATGAAAAAATTAACAGAGATATTTTATTAAGGGGAAAGTGTTGGGCAAGATCTGGTGCCACTTTTTGAGAAGGATTTTGGAAAATTAGGGATTTGCTTAACAACCAGGTATGAGATGCATTCCAGTCTAAAAAAAGTTAATATGATGGAGGTCATATTTTTCCAAGACAAAATTATACATTGATCCAGTCAAGTCATCTTTCTATACACAAAAATTCTTAAATACCATTTTTATAACATTATGGGTAGTTATTATTGACCTTACTAGGATATAGGCCTAAATATGTAGAAATTAGCTTGCATATATGAGCCTCTAGCTTAAGAAGGGAAATTATTTTTTTAGGGTTTATAAATTTTGGGATTAATAATTCAATGCCCTAGCTGGAAATAATATTTTTAAAGGGTTTGGCCAATAACATGATTACAAGATTGGTTTCATTTTGTATTTATGAAATGTTTAGTTTCCCTTAAAGGGTCTATGATTTCATTGATATTTTAAACCTAGGCAAAATAAAAGTGTTTGAATTGAATTAAATATGGGTTGTTTGAATCGACCCAACTAGTTTTATATAAGCCCCTTTAATGTGTTTGAATGTTGAGAATAACTCTTAGCTAGTTTTATATAAGATCTTTAATGTGTTTTAAATTATGAGAGTAATTCTTAGTTGGAGTTTATACCATCTCTTTAATGTGTTTTAAATTGTGAGAATAATTAATTTATTTATACTAGCTGAGTGGTGTCTATATTTATTGGGTTTCTGAATACTGTGCCCTATTTGATAATAATGAATGGTAAGTAAAGTAAATTACTTGGCCTTGATTGGTCCTATTGATTCACTTCCCATTATATTTTATGCCATAGGTTTCCTTTTGGAAGAGGAAATTGTGTAGCATTGGGTGGAAAATAAAACTTTGAGCAAGGTTCCGTAAGCATATTCTATATGTTCTGTTAGTATAGGGTTTATGTGAGTAACTATTTCATATTAAAATATGAGTTTTATTAAATTTTTAGCATGTATGTTAGTAAATATTTTTAAAATAGGCTAATATGGCCTTGATGAGTAAATTGGACAAAATCCTAGACTTGATCAAAAATATATACTGCTTCTCTATTTTCTCTATCACGGGCTTTTGTTAAAAATCTATATTTTTATAATTGGGGCTCGACCCTCTGTAGCTTTGTCTGTAAAATAAAGTTTAGGACATATTTTGTGTTTGGTTACTTTGGCCTAAGTGGGTGGTTTCTATGAAAATATAGATTTTTAGCTCCTTATATTAAGATATATTGCTCCTCCTTGAATCATTTTACAAAACTAAAGATTATGAAGATTGCATGCATACTGTTTGCTAAAATGCCATAATGAAATTATGGCATAAAATGGTAGTTTAAAGAATGATTTAACATAGAGATATAGGTTGAGTCCATGTGGTTATGTCTTGGTAATTTTATAAAGCTGAGTTTTATGTTATTTTATCATTTTCCCCCTTGATTAACATTAAGATATTGTGATCTAGGCTAGAAAATCAACCCATATCAACCCGAATAACAACCTTAAATAAATAACTAAACTTTTAATAGAATAAAAATAAGAGTTGGAACATATTATTTTACCATATTTTAAATAACTACAATAATTATATTAATTCTCCCTAGCAAAAATGACTTCAGATGACACTATTCTGGGAGGTAATTGTAGAAAAAAACTACACTTTTAAGTTTTAATTGGTTACAAGTTAGCTCCGAAAAAGACTTGATTTCTCTAGTAGATGTCTGATTTTATCAAAAATCAATTTGAAAATGGAATCTCCCCACATTTATATTTCAAGATAAGTCCTTATATTGTTCCTATTGGATCATTTCATATTTCTAGTAAGGCATTCTTTTTAGCCGTTTAAACTGTTTCTATGCAAATCAGCTCACAATAGCCTAAAAGTTGATGGTTTAAAAATATCCAACTCCATTTTTTTTGTTAATAATATTTTATACCTTGAGATTATCCTCAAAAGTACTAAAATCAATAATGGAGGCAACCATCCTCCTTTCAGACATGATATTTGGATCTCATTTTCTAGATGCTTTTATAGTAGAACTACTCCTTATTAGCCTATTGAGTGTAAAGGCACTTGGAATTGTCTTGACCTAACTAATCAAGTTAGAATGATTTTATTATTATTATGCTTTGGTTGGTAAGAATTGAATATTGAAATTACATTGCTTTATTTGGATCCTTGTAGCATGAGAATTGGGTTTGAAGAACCAAGTGTTGTATGAAACTACAATGATTAGTATGTTGATTGATTATATATGTGAGGAATTGTCTTCTTTTTGTATGAATACTTCTTGTAATCATTCACTTAAATCTAAATCTATTAAGTGAGTAAGTGGCTCATGGCATGGTATTCACTATATAGCCAAGTTATGTAAATATGTTCTTAGATAACACAAATTCCTTTAATCTTACTAATTAAAATTTCCATTATGCTATTTAAATTGTATGCCAGAATATTTAATAAGTGGAAGATGACTTGCTCAACCTTGTGCTGACCCTTTTTGTTAACATTTTTAGTGTAGGTTTAGTGGCAAAAGAAATTAGTAAGGGATTAAAAAGTATGATTCCTGGTTGCTTAACCTTATATGGAAACTATGATCAGATTGATCTTTTCTTCATTAGTATCTATGGGACACTCATTAAAGTGGAAAAGTGTAGAATCATTCCAATATTTACCTTCTTAAATTCAAAGTATGTGCTATTAGGTTGTATTGTGTTTGCCTCATTAAAGAAACGTCACTCATTTAGAGTGTATTTGTATAAGAGGTTCATTTAAATTGCAATGTATCATTTAGGTATTGTTCCTTGTTATCGGGAAGGAATCTATATAGACATGTAAAGTTATATGTATCCCGAATTTATATTAAATTTGAAATATATAAGAAGATATTAATATTTGTCATACTTTATGAGGATTGCCCATCTCTTGTAGTCTTATTGTTGTAAATTCCATGATGTTCTTTTTGTGATAACTTACATACTGTGTATGTGTGATTTAAGGAATGGTTTCTTATTGTTAAAATTGGTGGCTTTGTCAAGCTGTATCATTCTTCTATTTTATAGAAGAGACATGTTGTCTCAAAACTCTTTTATAGGTTCCCTTATCTTAATAACAAAAGGTTACCTATTAATCTTAAGTGCACCGATAAGTAAAAGATGAATAAATCTTATTTGAGAGAGTTATTATAGCCTTGTAGAAATTAAAAATTAATATAAACCTATTTACTTTGATTGATGCTTCACTACTCTAATTAAGAAAGCAAGTCTATAAACCTTTGAATAGGGATTGAATATACTTCTAGAAGACTTTGTGTGCTTAATATGTTTAACAATATTGTAGATTGATTCATGATCTATGATAGAAAAATTACCATTCAGGTACATTGTTGGAATCTGTGTAATGTAATAACAAAATGGGAAATAACTCTTGTTTTGAAAAAAAAATTATGGGTCTATTTGGGTTCATTTCACTTGGTATCAGAGCTTGTGCTCTAAAATTTTTTAAGGAAGAGGTTGTTTAACCAAAATAAAGAGATTAGTGCACTTTGTATCCAAACTATGTTTGCTAATAATACACTTGTGGCGTATCTGTGTCTAGATTGGGAAGTAGGCACTATTTCATCTTAGAACCCTATGGGATATTAATGATTCCATAACCATAATATGTTGATCTCTATATCCTTGGTTGAAGTCACCTTTTTCCAATTTCAAGTTGCATTAATTTGGGTCTCACTTGACTACCATTTGACTTGTATGGGTGGGTCAATAGAAGTCAATGCAATAAAAGACCATTGTTAGAATTTAGAACAAGTATTTGATAATTATTAGAAATTTTCTTGGGACATTAAGTCCTTGAAGGGATAAGGGATGACTTATGCCTAAGAAGCTGGTTGAAGAGAGAGTGTACTTGATTTAATTGAGTAAATCATTTGGTTTTAGAATCTTTGTTGGTTAGGGACCAGTTTGAGCTTTTTGGGTTGATAGACTCAAATGGTTATTGATTACCATTACCAGTCCATTGGATATACATTAAGCAAACTTAACAATAAGTGTTGGAAGAGGACCCTAAAATGAATTTTTGATTATCAAGATAACTTGGTGAGATGTATGAATATTGACTCATTTTTTGGTGGTTTGTTAATATGGGAATTACTCTCCTTAGTCCTATATTAGACTAAGTTATAATTGGAGTTATTCCATATATCTTATGTGATTTATGTGGATACCTTTACTCTATTATTAAGTGAAGTATTGAATGGACTTAGTAGGCCTTGTTTTTATCTAAAGGACCTAAATGGCAACTTGGTGAAGTTGGCCTATTGTGATTGTTAGCATGTTAACTATATTTTCCTTGAACTAGTAATTGATTTTTGAATCAAGGTTGTCTTAAATTGATACCCTTGTTACTAAATATAATCCTTGTAGATAAAAAAGGAATACAATATGAATTAAGTCTCGATAGGTGAAGTGAGGTTGGAATGGTATTCCATCTCATTATTGGGACTTGTGTGGCACAAGTATAAGCTGAGAAAGAGATTTGTTTCATGGATAGTGCTTGTGAAGCATTATTTTATCCAAGATAGTAAATTTATAATCAAGACCAAAAAGGTTTTGATGACTGAATGTTGATATTTTGTTGATATCAAAAATGATGGGTTCTATTGTAGACCTAGATTGTACCCTAGCTAGAGGCAGAAGTGTTCAGGTCCTTATTCTAAATCTAGCTCAATATGGGACTAACCCCAAGCTATGGGTATCTTATAATGGGGTTAGACCTCTAGGATTTTTAATAAGGCTATCTCCTTTGATGCATCATTTTAGCTTGTTCCCACTACTTAAAACTTACTATTGACCAAAAAAAAGGGGGGGGGGGAGAGAGAGAGAGAGAGAGAGAGAGAGAGAGAGAGAGAGAGAGAGAGAGAGAGAGAGAGAGAGAGAGAGAGAGAGAGAGAGAGAGAGAGAGAGAGAGAGAGAGAGAGAGAGGAGAGAGAGAGAGAGAGAGAGAGAGAGAGAGAGAGAGAGAGAGAGAGAGAGAAAACATGAAAAGGAAAACCTAAGATAATAGTGATGATGTACCTAATTTATGGTTGATCCACCCTAATTGAATCTTAGAACACTAATGAAATAAATAAAAGACCAGATCTAGGATCCCAAATATCGATCATACATCAATGTTTCATGAAGAGGTTCACCAAATGATCTAAGCTAAGGGAAATGATGGAGATGTCTAAAGCAAGACACTAACTATTCACAGTATCCACATACGAGATTCAATCAAGAGATGTAGAACACTAAACATGACTTGCATAACTAGATGTTGGAACACAACTAGATATTGACAGGGGGTGAATTAGTATATCAATTAAAACTAGTCTTTCAATCCTTTTAAAGTAAATTAAAAATCATACGTAGATTAAAAGATAAATGTAGAGATCACATACACGCACAAATACTCATGACACCAATTGTATATGTGGAAAATCCAAAGGGAAAACCAAGTTTGAGAATAGATATTAGAATCTACTATTCTAATCCAGCCTCATAGTTTAAAGCCTATCTGGAAAAATCTTACTAGTTACATTTAAGGACACTAATACTAAAGAGACATCAATCCCCTGATCTAAGAGCACCAAATCTAAGGAAGCACCCACTCCCTAATCTGAGAATCCAATCAGCTTATCTGATGGCACCAAACTATCAAAATTTTCTATGGAGCTACAATTCTAGTTTAGAAATTAGATTCATACATGAATCTAGATCTTTGTTCTTTGTTACAAGTCTAATCTACAAATAATTATACTCTACACATTTTCTTTGTGCCTTTCTTCCTCTCTGATTCTCTTTATTCCTCTATAGTCTTGTGTCTATATATTTATTTCTTTGACACACACCATTTCCTTCACCAACCACTCTAATCTATATTCAATTTAGCTCAATAACAAATGCAATTGATCAGCTGAAATTTTCTTTGTCTTAAATATCATATATATAAATAAATGATCTAAGGTTTACTTATTCTCTCTATGTTCACATTTATACTATAACACATCATGCCAATTTTAAACTTTAGTTCATTATAAATTTAATTGTAAGTTTCCATGTCTTAATTTTGTTAACCCATCAGTTTCCATTGCACCAAAAGATCAACCTGTTAGTACATTATACAATGGCCAGAGCTAACCATGACACCTTGTAATAGATTCCATACATCATGACATAATTTTAGGTATATTTTATAATCTATAGCATCTATTTGACTCAAGTTTTAATGCACTAGTTCTTTAATTCATATTTCATTAGTTAGATCAATCAATTTAGCTATCTATGTCAAGATTCATGGCTTATACACAAGTTACTGAATGTTATTGTAACTAACCATTTGTATGGACATGAATTTAAATGTCAATCATTGATACTAACTTTGGTGCCATGATCTAATTGTCTCTATTCAATTATCTCAACTTTAAAATGAATCCATTTGATCACCTTTTGATAGGCTCATACTAATCATTAGATATTTGTATGCTTCCAAACTTTAACTTTGTTGACACATTAAACATCAAGCTCTTTATTTCATTTGAGTTCATTCTCTCCATTATATAGTTATCATCTAAGATTTCACATGTTGTTCAATCTCTAAAGATGCACATCCTTTACCTTGACTTGGTCATTAAACTTTGACACTTTGACCTCATCTCACAACTTCATATATCTTTGGATCACTTCTACTTTGTCAATTTACTCGAACCTATTTAGTATTTAAATTACCATTGTGTCAATAAACATTGAGAAATTTATATCATTTGAGTCCATTCACTCTATTAGATATCCTTTACACGATCACCCATGCACCATCAGATCTTATGACAAGCCCAATCTTTATGTCTATCTAACCCTTGACGATATGATACTTATCGTAAGTGCATGCCTTATATACATAGTTTTTAGTTACCATTATTAAGACACTTGGAATCCTCTCATTACTTTATGACCTTTTGAGTTTAATTCATACCACAAAATAACTATCCAAGCTTCATGATTGTGACACTTGTCACTTGCACGTTCACTCAGAGCGACCTTTGATAATTTGAATTTGCTTCACTTAATTAGATCATATACATACGATAAAGCATATGCCATTGATCAAGTGGGGATAAATATTAAATCTTAGACTTAGGAAAATATAAAGTCCTTTGATCATTGCTCGAAGCTAGTAATTATTAGGTCAAGGGAGCTAATTTTGCAATGGTGACAAAGGCTTGAGTTATAACTTAAGCTATCGGGTCTAGGCTATATCCAATAAACATAAAAATAGAAAGTGTTTATTGAATCCATGGTTAAACCCTTAGGATTTTACTAAGAAATCTTATCCAATATGAGAGTTAAATAAATCAATTATGAGCTCATTCCTTCTCCTCTGACCCTGCAGACCATATTTATAGAATGTACATGAAAAACCCATAATGAATCTTCTATCTATTTGACTTTAAACATCCATAAATGGTCTTTGTAAAAGCATGACAAATTTTCATAATGCAACTATGAAATATGCTCTTCTCTCCATCAATCTTGCTTGATCTTTTTGACATCAATGACAATCATATTGCCAACACTAGATGAAATAGTAACTAGGTGAGATCATTTTTTGACAAGGGAGAAACCTCACCACATATGAAAATCTGACATATACACACTATACCATAATAATGAAATCTAAAATAGTCTTGTATTCATCTCAAGAGATTACAAGCTCCATTTTGGTAAAGTTTATTCATGCCCAAGAGAGGGAGTAGACTGATACAATGGGGATCCATTTTTTGGCTCAAAAGCCTCTATATAATAGAAAGAGAGAAAGAGATAAGGGATCAATGCATTGGAAAGTGAAGGAAAATCCTTGAGATCAAGAAGTGAGGTGGTAACACTTGACTAATTTTTGTTTACATGCCTTGATCAACAAATAGATCTCCTATTATCTTAATAGTCCTCAAGCTCTTCTCATATGCTGAGAGATCCACTAGAAGATAAGGGCTTATTATGCATAGTACTAAAGTCTATTTGAGTAGAATCAATTCCCTTAACTACTTTTCTCACTATGAGTTCACCACCTTGGGACCCTAAGTCCACTTGACATGCTCAAGAGGATCAAACCGTTGAATATTGAAACTGATAGTGTCACATACCTACTCCATCTTTATAGGTATACTATAGATGGAAAACTAATTTAAGACCATTAGTTTTCTTATAGTTATCCATACTTTGATTGATGCCTGGTCCCATTTATCCACTAACTTGTTAACCTTTGCTTTATATTAGGTTTGAAAGACCTAATTTTACTTTAAAGGACTTTATTAGTGATGCTTGGTCTCGAATATGTATTCTGGTCCAACTCAGATCGTATTTAATCTTGGTTTTATGTATTTTTGATAGCTCAAGTTAAAAATTGGCTCATCGACCTTTGCTAGAAGCTCCCTAGGTTTGCCTTTGCTCTAATTGATTATCAAAATTTGACTAGGCTTATTGACATATTGACTCATCTCACTCCATTGATTTTGACCTGTATGAATGCATGTAAGTCATTAATCCTCTACCAGTTGAACACGCTTAAGACACCTATCATCTATGTATTTTATCCTTGGATTCACAAACCCCTTTGACCTTCAATCACCATTATATCTAAATGTATGATGTAATGCAGACTATTAGATCAATTGGGACCCACTATTTAAACCCTAATGATTAGTTTATGGAGCTTAAAATTGACATCTTGTAGACCATATTTGACATCCCATAGAGTGTATTTGTCATCTTATATACCATGAAATTTAAGCATAGATAACTTTTGTAGTTTTTTTATTTTGACATTAGCATGAACATCTTATGTTGTAGTTCCAAATTCAAAGGCCTATAATTTGAAGCATAAAAATCATGGAGGCAGAAATTTTTTAGGATATGTTCTTGAGGCCAATAAGAATGAACCCATTTAATCCACTGATCTTAGGAGATTTATAAGTGAAGATATTAAATGCAAAATTTGGTTGGTCTATTTTCTCCTACGTGACATCCTGGTTCATTTGGCTAAGTATAGGAATCTTAGCAAAGTTTGATTTAGGAGCCAACTTTGAACATGCATAACTTCTACCGTGCTTTGGTAAATGATTTGAAACTTAGTGCATAGCAACTAGGGACCAAGTTGAACAAACCCATGTGATAATTTTTTCTTGTAACTACTACATGTGTGATATATGGACTTGTCAATATGCTCACTTCACTCTATTTTTTAAATCCTTTGTAATTTGGCAAAGTATGAAAACTTAGCAGATTTTACCTGAGAGGCAAAGTTTGGGTCTTCATATATTTTGATGCATTTTGGAGAATGACCAAAAACTTATCACATGTGTTCTTGGGACTAATGTGAATAGACCCATATGATATCTTATTCTTGACCCATTGAAACATGTGAGATATGACATTAGTAAAGTGCCTACTCATAATTTCTACCACTAGACTCAAGATGTATAGATGAACACAATGAAGAACTAGATGAATGATATACACTTCCATACTTATTCCAGGCACTCTTAACATCTCATAGGGTATTTAAAACACTTTAGACCTATCACAAAGCCTTTTGATCCATTGCTTTATCAAACCATGCAAGAGCTTCATATGTGGGCCAAAATTGGCCAACATCTTTGGAAACTCACATGGGTTGCATGCCTGTCTATGTAAAATAACTCAAACCATGTGCCTTGTACATTCCATTGGGCATGGAGTCTCTACTTATATCCAACATATTGAGATGGATTTAGAACTAGATACCAATCCTACTCTAGCCTCTTTTGAAATAAATAAAGACCAAAAGAAAGAGAAAAACAAAAAAAAGTGCCCAAGGCACTTATTGAAGGGAAACTAACCTAGAACAAAATAGGGACAACAAACAAACATGCTAGAAACAACACTTAGAGGAAATTGAACAAAACTAATATAATATATATAGCCTAAAATTATGTGTACCTTTCTTCCTAGATCAAAAGGAAATTTTGACAATTTTCTTACCTCATGGGATGAGGAATTGAATGAGACATGTAGCTCCTTAACCCCTAGTCTTGATGTCTACTTATTTGTTTCAATTATTATCCTCTTTAGCATGATGTTCAAAGAGAAGGAACATAAGAAGACTCTTGAGGAGGGATGAGATGGGTTTTCATAGGTTCAAATCCTCATTTAACTTGGGTTCTCAAATCCATATTTTCCTCACTTTGCCTACCCCATGACATCACCACTAAATTCCATCTTGGAACCTTGAAGGACTTCATAAGGGGTTATTGAGGAAGGATGGAGTCTTGAACCCTAACAACAAGCTATTCCACAACAATATCCTTCTTTCTTTGACAACTCTCTTAGATAGATTTATAAGAAGGAAAGGTCTAAGGAGCACATGAGAAACTTGGCATACTCAAAGGGGAACCTAAATTGGTCTCTTGAGGAGTAATGGATGGAACATAAGAAGGCTAAGGTGGTGTATAGGTAGACACATAATGTTGGTGAGGTTGGACTTGTTGTTCCTCAAATAATTTAGCTTGTCCTAAATTTTTTGAATGTAACCACCTACATCCATCATGTCACCTATGAGATTATTCCAATTTGTTCTCTCAAAAAGTCTCCATTCTTATTTTATTCACTATAATGACTCTCTCACATGGTGAATCAAGTGAGTAGGGACATCTTGGCCATAATATTTTTGTGAGAACAATTATAGTGCATACTTGCCAAGGCTTTTTAAAGTTTACTTAATTGCTGGTATGGATAGCTCATGATAGGGTTGCTGAGGAGAAATATTATGATGGGATTGTTGTTCATATGGAAGATCATGGTAATACTCTTACATATATAATTGAAATAAGTCTCCATATTTTTGGTGAGGATCATGAGAAAGGTAAGAGATATTCCCTTGACAATAAGGATCATGAGAAACTTACCAAGGCTCCTCATAACTTTAACAAAAATCTTGGTAGGGATGATTAGTCTCATATGCAATATGAGGATCATATTGGGGCTATTGGTAAGGAGGTGGATAATAGGTACATTCACCATATCTATTCATATTGACCTCATATGTCAAATGAGATGAAAAAATTGATTAATAACTTCATTGAGACATACCTAGTCTACTCATAACCCAAAGCTTTGATTTGGAGTCACCATTAGTGCTAATTTTCTTTATTCTAAAAGATGATTAGAGGAAAGACACACTAAGATCTTTAAAATATTTTAGACTTTTGTCCCACTGAGCATGCCAAAACTATTTTAGACCTATATTTCACCCTAGTTGAAGGTAGGAGTGTTTAGGTCTTACTTCCAAATCTAGCTCAACATGGGACTGACCCTAGGCTATGGGTATCCTATAATGGGGTCAGACCTCTAGGATATTTAATGAGGCTAGTTCCTATGATGCATAATTTTAGCTCATTTCCACTACTAAAACCTACTAATGACCAAGGAAAAGGGAGAGAGAGAGACAAAAATATGAAACAAAAACCTAAGCTAATAATGGTGATGCACCTAATTTATGATTTGATTCACTCTACTTGACTCTTAAACACTAATGAAACAAGCACAAGAATAGATCTATGATTCCAAATATCTATCATACATATATGTTTCATGAAGAGGTTCACCAAATGATCTAATCTAAGGAAAAATATGGAGAGGTCTAAAGCAAGACAATAAATAGTCATAATATCCACATGTAAGCTTCAATCAAGAGATGTAGAACACTAAGAATTACCTACATAATAAGATGAACTAGTAACTAGGTGAGATCATAATTTGACAAGGGAGAAACCACTACCACATATGCAAATTTGACATGTACACACTATACCAGAATAATGAAATTTAAAATAATTTTTTTTTTCATTTCAAGAGGTTACAAGCTCCATCTTGGTAGAGTTTAGTCACGCCCAAGAGAGGAAGTAGTGTGATATAAAAGGGATCCATTTTTTATCTCAAAATCCTCTATATATATCATAAAGAGAGAAAGAGATAAGGGATCAATGCATTGGAGAGTGGATGAAAATCCTCAAGATCAAGAAGTGAGGTGACAACACTTGGTTGCTTTCTATTTGTGTGCCTTGATCAATATATATATATATATATATATAGTTATCTTAATAGTCATCAAGCTCTTCTCATTTTTTGAGAGATATACTAGAAGACAAGGGATTGTTATGCATAGTGCCAAAGTCTATTTGAGTGGAATCAATGCCCTTAATTATTTTTCCCACTACTAGTTCACCACCTTGGGACCCTAAGTCCACTTGACATGCTTATGATGATCAAACCCTCAGATCTTGAAACTCACAGTGCCATGCCATGAGTGGTAGTTTGTACCTGCATTAATGATAATGGAGCCATGTCGATAGATGATCTCATTTTTATTTATCACATACTTATTCCATGTTTAAAGGTTTACTATAGATGGAAAACTAATTTAAGACCATTGGTTTTCTTGTAGTTTTCCATACTCTGATTGATTCCTGGTCCCATTTAGCCACCAACTTGTTGACCTTTTCTTTATATTAGGTTTAAAAGACCTAATTTTATTGTAAAGGACTTTATTAGTGATTCTTGGTCTCGAATATACATTCTAGTCCAAATTAGATCATATTTGAGATTGGTTCTATGTATTTTTGCTATCTTGGGTCAAAACTAGCTCATCAACCTTCGCTAGAAGCTCCCTAGGCTTGCCTTTACTCTAATTAGTTGTGAAAATTTGACTAGGCTCATTGACATATTGTCTCATCTTTATCCATTGATTTTTATCTATACGAATGACTATGAGTCATTGATATTCTGCTAGTTAATCGTGCTTGAGACACCTATCATCTGCGTATTTTCTTCTTGGATTTATTGACCCCTTTGAGCTCTACTTACCATTAGATCTAAATATATGATACAATGTGGACCATTATATCAATTAGGACCCATTATTTAAACCCCAATGGTTAGTTTATAGATCTTAAAATTGACGTCTCGTATAATGTATTTAACATCCTATAGAATGTATTTGACATTCCATAGACTATCAAATTTAAGCACAAATAGATTTTGTAGTGTCTTTATTTTGATGTTAGTGTGAATGTCTTATGTTGTAGGTCCTAATTTGAAGGCATATAAATTGAATCACAAAAGTCATGGAGGCACTAAATTTTTAGGAGATGTTTTTGAGGCCAAAAAGAACAAACCCATATGATTCACCAATCATGGGAGCTTTCTAAGTGAATATATTAAGTACACAAGTTGGCTACTCCATTTTTTATTTTGTTATGTCTTGGTTCATTTGGATAAGTATGGGAAACTTAGAAAAATCTATCTGAGGATCCAATTTTGAACATGCATAACTTTTACCATGCTTTGACAGATGATCTGAAACTTAACACGTAGAAACTAAGGACCAAACTAAACCAACCCATGTGATCATTTTATCTTGAAACTATCATAAATGTGAGATATTTATTTTTCAATATTCTCACCTGGCTCTGCTTAAGCTCTTTTGCAAAATGGCTAAGTATGGAAACTTAGCTGATTTTGCCTAAGAGGCTAACTTTGGGTCTTCATATCTTTTGATGCATTGTGACTGATGATCAAAAACTTAGCACATGTGTTTTTTGGACTAATGTGAATAGACCCATATGGTTTCTTCTTCTTGACTCATCCACATGTGTGAAATATTATTTTATCAAAGTTCCTACTCAGAATTTTTACCACTAGACTCAAGATGTCTAGATGAACATAATGAAGAACCAAATGAATTCTATGTACTTCCATACTTATTCCAGGCACTCTTGACATCTCATAGGGTATTTTCAACACTTTAGACCTATCATAAATCCTTTTGATCTATTATTTTATCAAACCATGCAAGAGCTTCATAAATAGGCCAAAATTGGATAACAAGTTTCTTTAACCATCTTGGAAATTAGAAAAATGTTGGGGTTTGGTGCCCCTAACATCATTAATGATTGTTATAGTTAGATTTTTTTTAATATTCTATTCTAATGAATTGAATACTTTAGTGTGATATATGTTCAAATTCATGAATTATTGAGCTGATATAACACTCTTGTGATGAGTGGCCTTCAGTTGAGTAAGACAACTCAACATATATAAGATGCTCATGGTTGGGCGAGGCTATTCTAAGGAAAAATTTCCCCTGGAAGGTGGTGTAATTAAAGACTAAATTTAATTTTTTTTTAATGAAGAATTATGAGGTAATGCTGGAATTTCCATAAATGATTATAAAATTAGCTACTAATAATATTGTTGATGTATCTTTGGTAATTAAAAGAAAATTTCTTTCAAGATAACAATTAATTATGGATTTTATGCAGCTATTTTTTTAATAGCTATGGCAAGTAGGTGTATGTTTTGGTTGACTTTATGTGTCACTATAAGTTAATGGTTACAACTATGCAAACTTTATTTTGTTTAAAAAAAAGAAGTATTATGACTGGTACTTGGGGAGAACTATTGGGTCCAAAGTGGTGGAATTTTAAGTAAGACTAGGAAGGTTTTTTAAGTTGAAACATTATTATTGGTTAGCTGATTGCAACCATCATATACACTAAAAGTGAATAAGTACTACATTTTATGATATTGAGGTGATAGAATCTATGAAATTCAGATGAAATTAATGATTGTGGGAAGCTATAATTTCCACAATAGTAATATAAACTTCACCTTGAGCCTTAGCTAAGTCCACCCTTCCCAAGGCCATATTACATAGGACAAGCAACATTAGTCAATCATTCACTTATTTGGGCAGGCCAATTGGGGGACCAGTGATAAAAGTTTGTTATTGAAATAAAAAGACAAATGCTTGATGTTTGATGATGGCTTGTTTAGATGAGCCCTCGTATGATACTTGAGGTATGACATCCTTGATAAGACCAAGGGTGTGACTCAAGCCTGGAAGACTGAGTGGGGATGAATATAGTTTCTTTACTTAGGCATGCTAGAAAATTTTGGGTATCTTTTATTATTAATGGATATTGTGATCCATCTAATCCATGAGGTGAAAATATTATTGATAATTTTTTATTTCTCAAGGTTATAGATTAATGGGCTCTATTGGAACACACCTTTCCTTGAAAGAAGGTGATGGTAAATTTGAGATCCTTGGAATTGAACATACTATGATAAATGATGGATATTTGATGTCATCTAGGATGACATCTAAACATCGGGTGGACCAATAAAATTCATAGCCCCTTGAGCTTCACATATAATTGTACTTATGTGTTATGATGTAAAAATACCCTTGGCATAAGTTACCAAAGCACCTGAGTCAAGTATATGTATCCTATTCTATGTGGTTCTTTTATTACATGTAAAATTGTTTTATGTTGTGTAAACATCTACGTTATATGTGATTATGCTAGACTATCCAAGTTTGTAATCTGTCTATGTTATTAAACATTATTACATAAGTATTTCCTATATATGTCATAAAATCATTATGACCTTGTGTTGTTAATTATTGATATGAAGCATTATGATCATGAACTACTTTGTGATGTACCTTTTTCCTTTCAAAAGCAACTTCTATTAATTAGTTTTCTAGGGTATAGTGTTTTATTATGTGGTGTAATCCTGCATCACTACTCTAGTGATGAGCATTGATGCAAGTGTGACGTTGAGGGTGGAAAATAATTATATATGCATTGATTTATACTGGGTATCGGTTAGGAAGTAGAGTCTCTCATAGGTTGAAAATCCACTTTTCCCCTTTGCTTGAGGTAGCCCCTTGATTCATTCAGGTGTGTGCACCATGTGTGCCATAAGTTGGCCATAAGATCTTCATGCATAATGCTTACCTTATGGATTAAGTGTTAACTTACCCACCTCTCATAGGTTTTTGTAAAAATAACATATGTGTGAATTCCTTGATTGAGACTTGTGAAGCATTAATTGGTCCCATAATTTGGATTATTATGCATTATAACAAGACTATACTTACTATAATATAGACACATATTGGCTTGAAAATTCAAGAATTATATGTTATTAAATGGATATTTTTTATGGGAGAATATTCTTGAAAGGATATTCTAATCAATTTAGAGGCATGACTAGCTTATATTCCTATGCTTAGAAGGGGCAATGTAAAGTCTTGGTCAGGTAGTTTTAAAATTATTGGGTGCTACCAAGAAGTATTTATAAAATGATGGTAGGATTGGGATCCCTATAACCATCATGTGAGCTCAAAAAATTAATGAATAACATGATAAAAACTTTTAAGGTTGTATGTGAGTGCCTGGGATGGCCTCTTCAATGTTCAGTGTGGCTGGTGCAAGATGTTGAACTAACCCATGAATGATGCAAATTTTGACAACCATAGTAGTATGGTTGGTTGGATGTTAATTTTATTTTGAAATGAATGATAATAAATTATGCTTAAAACATAATCTAAAGTGGTGTAAAGACCAAATAACAAGTATGATTACTATAATAGTTTATATTTTATGGTGAATATTTTAAAGTTATGCTTGGAACATAACTAATTTTTGTGAAACATGCTTCCAATTTAGCTATTTTGTGCTAAATTAGTTATTGTCATAAAAATTGTAGATTGATAGTTGGGAAGAAACACTCATTTATTACAATTCCTATCATGGAACTTATGGTTCTATGAATAATATATTCTTATTATGATGAAAATTCTAACATGAAACTTCTTTACATTCAAAATTATGATTGTGATTTTTTTCAATGATGCTAAAAATTTGGTTATGAGATATTATTTTGTCCTTAGTCACCGAGACAGTGCCTTTTAAAGGGATGGAAAATGTAATATCCCTTCCTAATCAATAAAATATCTAGGCATTTATGTGAATTTAGTTACTTGTTGAGATGGCCGGCATTGATAAATTATCAATTATGCCTAATTGGTTAGGTTGCTAACACAGGGCAACTTGGACTTGAATGTGAATTGCTTGTTATTAGTTATTTGGTTGGTTTCTAAAATTCTCATTTTGGATATTATTTTCTAGTATCAAACTACTTGGATGATCAACATTGAATTTTAAAAAAAATTAGTCAAATCTTGACTTGGACTTATAGCTAGTTAATTTAACCTACATGTATTTTTCATCTTAGGTGATTACACAAGTGTTGAGCCACCTGTAGGTGGACTGTTACATATTGATTATAAGCACATATTTGGTGCATTATAATTTTTTGGTGTGTTTTCCTCTTAAACAAAACATAATATTTGTTCTATAATTAAATTGCTAATTATGAAGCAATCAAGGTCAATTTCACCAAGGGTGTACGTGGGGTGAATAACCTATGGAGGTTTTAAACCTTTATGGAATTATTATTATTAAAATAAAAAACTATCATATATTAGAATTGGGTTTAAAATTCAATTTTTAATATTATTATAAATTGATTTTCTTACAAGTCAAAATAAAAATATGTGCAAAATCATTATTTTCATTATGAATTACCCATAGTCGACCTAGGGCATGGAGGAGCTACCAAAATGCCATTGGGGAAAGTGAGGCACTACAGGCTTTGTGGTAGCTTTCCAAGAGTTGTAGATGCACTAATATCACTATGGAAAGATAAACAAAGACATTTTGTTAAGGGGAAAGTGTTGGGATAAATCTAGTGCCACTTTGTGAGAAGGATTTAAGAAAATTGGGGCTTTGCTTAATATCCAAGAATGAGATGTATTCCAGTCTAAAATAAGTTAATATGAGGGAGGTCATATTTTTCCTCTTAAGGTGAGTTGAAAATCCAAGACATAATTATACATTGATCTAGGCAAGTCACCTTTTCTATACACAAAAATTATACCATTTTTATAGCATTATGGGTAGTTATTATTGTCCTTGTTGGGATATAGGCCCAAATATGTAGAAATAAACCTACATATGTGAGCCTATAGATCAAAAAGGGAAATTAATTTTTTGGGGTTTATAAATTTTAAGATTAATTATTTTATGCCCTAGCTGGAAATAATGGTTGTTAAAGGGTTTGGCCATTAACATGATTACAAGATTGGTTTCATTTTATATTTCTGAAATGTTTAGTTTCCCTTTAAGGGTTTGTGCTTTCCTTATTATTTTGAACTTAGGCATAAAAAAAAAGTGTTTGAATTGAATTAAATGTGGGTTGTTTGAATCAAACCAACTAGTTTTATATCAACTCCTTTAATGTGTTTGAATTTTGAGAATACCTCTTAGCTAGTTTTATATCATCTTTTTATTGTGTTTTGAATTATGAGAGTAATTCTCAGTTGGAGTTTATACTAGATATTTAATGCATTTTTAATTGTGAGAACAATTGATTTATTTATATTGGCTGAGTGGTATCTAGATTTATTGGGTTTGTGAATATTGTGCCATGTTTGATAATAATGAATGGTAAGTATAGTAAATTACTTAGCCTTGATTGGGCCTATTGATTCAATTTCCATTATATTTGATGCCATGGGTTTCTTTTTTTAAGAGGAAATTTGTAGCATTAGGTGGAAAAGAAAACTTTAAGCAGGGTTTTGTAAGCATATTATACATACTCTGCTAGTATCGAGTTTATGTGAGTAATTGTTTCATATTAAAATATGAGTTTTATTAAAATTTTAGTATGGCTAGCAATAAATAGTTTTAAAATAGGATAATATGTCCTTGATGAGTAAATTGGACAAAATCCTAGACTTGAGCAAAAATATTTATTGCTGCTCTATTTTCTCTATTACATGCTTTTGTTTAAAATCTACATTTTTATAATTAGGGCTCGATCCCCTTTAGCCTTGTTTGTAAAATAAATTTTAGGCCATATTTTGTGTTTTCTTACTTTGGCCTAGATGGGTGGTGTCTATGAAAATCTAGATTTTTAGCTCCTTATATTAAGGTATATTGCTCCTCCTTTCCTTGAATCATTTTAAAAAACTAAGGATTATGAAGATTGCATGCATATTGTTTGCTAAAATGCCATAATGGAATTATGGCATAAAATGGTAGTTTAAAGAATGATTTAACATAGAGATATAGTTTGAGGCCATGTGGTTGTCTTGGTAATTTGATAGAGCTGAGTTTTATTTTATTTTATTTTGTTATTTCACCCCTTGACTAACATTATGTTGATGTGATGTGATCTAGGCTAGAAAATCAAACTATCAAGTTTATGGAAGAAAACTATATTTTTGGGTTTTAACTAGGTGCAAGTTAACTTTGAAAGAGACTTGATTTTTATAGTAGATGTCTAATTTTATCAAAAATCAATTTTAAAATAGAATATACTCACCTTTATATTTCAAGATAAGTCCTTATATTGTTCTTATTGGATCGTTTTAGATTTTTGGTAAGGCATTCTTTTTAGTCGTTTATGATGTTTTTCTATGCAAATCAGCTCACAATAGCCTAGAAGTTGACGGTTTTAAAATATCTAACTCCACAATTTTTTGTTAATAATAATTTATTCCTTGAGATTAACCTAAAAATTATTAAAATCAATAATAGAGGCAACCTTTCTCCTTCTGGACATGATATTTGGATCTCAATTCGGGGATGTTTTTACAACAGAACTGCTCCTTATTAGCCTATTGAGTGTAAAGGAATTTAGAATTTTATTTACCTAACTAATAAAGTTAGAGTGATTTTATTATTTTATTACTATTATGTTTTGGATGGTAACGATGGAATATTGAAATTACATTACTTTATTTGGATCCTTATAGCATGAGAATTGGGTATGAAGAACCAAGTGTTGTATGAAACTGCAATGATTAGTATGTTAAAATTTTTTATATGTGATGAATTGTATAATTTTTATGTGAATACTTATTGTAATAATTCACTTAAGGATACATAAATTAAGTCTCCTGTCATCGTATTCTCGATATAGAAAATTTATCTAAGTATGTGCTTAGATAACAAAAATTCCTTTATTATTGCAAATTAAAACTTCCATTATGTTATTTAATTTGTATTCTAAAATATTTTATAAGTGTAAGATGACTTGATCAGCCTTGTGCTAACCCTTGTTTTTAACACTCTTAGTATAGGTCTAGTGGCAAAATAAATTAGGAGGGATCAAAAAGTATGATTCCTGATTGCTTAACCATATTGGCAAACTATGCCCAGATTGATCTTTTTCTTCATTAGTACCTATGGGGAAATAATTGAAAAGTGTAAAAGTGTGGAATCATTCCAATATTTACCTTACATTCAAATTATGTGCTATTAGGTTGTATTATGTTTGCCTTGTTAAATAAACTTCACTCATTTAGAGTGTATTTGTATAAGAGGTTCATTTAAATTGTACTGTATCATTTGGGTACTATTCTTTTTTATAGGGAATGAATATATATAAACATGTAAAATAATATGTATCCTAAATTAATATGAAACTGGGAATATTTAATAAGCTTTTAATATTTGTCATACTTTATGACTATTTCCCATCTCTTGTAGTCTTATTGTTGTAAATGCCATGATGTCCTTTTTGTGATAAATTACATACTATGTATGTGTGATTCAAGGAATGGTTTCCTATTGTTAAAATTGGTGGCTTTATCTAGTTGTATCATTCTTCTATTTGCTATAAGAGTCATGTTGTCTCAAAACTCTTTTATAGGTTCCCTTATCTTAATAACAAAAGGTTATTTATTAATCCTAATTACAGTGATAAATAAAGGATCCCTAAATCTGATTTGAGAGAGTTATTTCAGCCTTTTATAAATTAAAAATTAATATAAACCTATTTACTTTGACTGTTACTTCACTGCTCTAATTAAGGAAGCAAGTCTAAGAACCTTTGCATAGGAATTGAATATAATTCTAGGATACTTTGTGTGCTTAATATGTTTAAAAATATTTTAGATTGATTCATGATATAAGATAGAAAAATTACCATTCAAGTAAACTGTTTGAATCTATGTAATGAAAGAACAAACTAGGAAAAACCCTTGTTTTGAAAAAAAATGTGGGTCTATTTGGGTTCATTTCACTAGAGAGGGAGAAAGGTTTTTGAAACCTAAAAGGCAAGAGGTTAAGTGGTAGATAATATGTAAAGCCATAAAGTATTGAAGAGGTAAGAGAGATAACTTAAGCTCAAGAAGATATTAAATTATAAAAATAAGTCCAAGGCAAAGGACTAAGAGTATTAAAAGCCTATGGTGAAAAAGACCTAGGTGAGGTTCTAAAAAGCAAGTAGGATAGAATTGATAAAATAGGAAAGGCACAATGAGGCCTAGGTAAAGGTGAAAAATTAAAGGGAAGAGAGATAAATAATGAAGGGCTTGAATAAGGAAAGTTACCATAATAATATGGAGAGAGAATAAGTTAAGAAAAGAGAATTAGATATGAAAATAGATAGTTGCGTTGAGAGTAATCTTGGTAGATATAGATCAAATCTTGGATGAGTCAAGATAAATATTTTTGTAATAATCATAAAAATAGCACAGTGATCTCTTAGAGATATTATGAAAAAGAAGAGAAGGTATTAAGAATCTAGCCAATTCAGAAAATAGCTAAGGACATAATCAAAATAGACTAAAAGAGAAAACAAAGAGGTAAGCAAGCCTCAAAAGTTTATATCTAGTGATTTCTTGTCATATGTGTATGCAAGTACAAAAGTGAATAACAATAAGTCCACTTTGAGGACACAAAACTTGAAATCATGAAGGAAAATAAGCATAAACAACATGATTATGTTGAAGAACAAATTAATTGGGAAATAATGTATAGAGATATAGTGATTTATTACCTTGAAAGAGGAGAGATGCTTGGAGAAAGAGATATTAAAGAAGAAGGTTGCCTCATTCAAGGTATAAAATAAATAGAATGGAATCAAGAATATGGATTCAATTTTTAAATAACTAGGCTTAAAAGGTATGAAGACAATAAATTAAAATTTGTATTACATGAAGCAATAAAAGAGGTAGAAGATAAATGTTTACTTTTGAATAATGATGATACAGTCAATATTGATAATAATATTTCAATTTTTGATGAAAAACATCTCTTGGAAGATATAGATCAGCTTGAATAGGAGATGATGATGAAGAGTTGCTAGATGAGCAACAAGACCAATTATTTATCTATGAAAGCTGGGATAATGCAGAGATGGCAACTTTGGAGCATGCCATAAATAATAGAGAAAAGGATAAAGTATATCCTAGAATATAAGTTGAAGAGGTGAGCACTTGGCATGAGTCAATGGATTCTCAAGGGAGATAAAAACTAAGGATAAGACAACATACCTCTTAGAGTAGAAAGGATGGATACGAGTAGGATATAAAGAAACTCAAAATTCTCAAATTTTAATATCTAATACTTATTTAAAATATACATGTGCATGTATAAAAACTAATTTATAGTATGAAGGAGTGTCTATCTAGACACATGATAGAGATGGATCATGCTATGAAAGAAAAAAATGAGGAAGAGGAGTTGATATGGAGACAATTGATGCAGGATGATGAAGTTTGCTTATTAGAGTTCCTTATTTAAAGTATAAAAAAGGTGGAAGCTATCATAAAAGAGATATAGGTAGAATTATAGGATGGAGAAAAGAAGATTTTAAATAAAGGAGCATGTTATCAATAGGAACACTTCAAAAAGATGAAATTATAGGTCATATAATGGCATAAAATCAAAATAATAATAATCTGTAGGTAAGAAGATGGATAAGTATTGGTACAAGTTGAATCAAACAACATTACAAGCTAAGGTAAACCTAAAATTATGAACAAGTTAAGCATAGAATCATGTGAATTGATCAAGGAACCAGTATTGGTAACTAATGATGTAGGTAAAGAGCTTAAGTTAAGAGGACAATATAAATAACTTAATAAGATGAAAGGGATGCCTAAAGAGGCTTGTAAGAAGAATACAAGAGCAAGCGAGGATGGAAAGGACCATGCAATCCTTGAAGAGACTATCAAATCTCATGAATGTAATCTGATATGTACTAAGCTTGATGGTGTAGGTATGGAGATGCAAAATAAGGAGTCACTCCATGATCACATGGAAAAATTAAGCAATGAGGCATAAGAGCTCATGATATAGTAAATGAAAGAGGAGGATAGCCATGTTCCTCACAAATGAGATGATTGGATTAAGAATGCATGTTTGGAGAAGGACAAGATAAGTCCAAAGGTGATCCAAGGAAGGGGTAAGAATAGGTTAACATTGAGAGGGGAAAAAGAGGGTAGTCTTAGACCAATAACTATTCCAAGTAGTATGCCAAGAGATAAAGAGCAAAGACTCATGGAATGAGAGCTATAATTAGGCGAGTAAGAGAAAAAACAAATGAAGAAAGAGCAAGGGAAGAATTAAATATATTCAATTGGTAATTTTTTATATAAGATAGTTGGAGGTATTCATGATAATAGTAAGATAAAATATTTCCAAGAAGTGTCGTGTTATGATGAACCTAAATTAGTCAATGAGATGCCATTGCAAGATGAGAAAGTAGGCTATGAGAAGACTCACCATGAGAAGGTGGAGTATAATGAAGAGGTAGCCAAAGAGGATATAAATTATTATATGACAAGGTTAAAGGAAGAACATATTCATAATAATCCATTAGAGATGAGGACAAATGATAAAGCATTGTTAAAAAGATAGACAAGCAAAAACTGCATGAATAAACCATGATAAATGTGGAAGAAAGCTATGGAGTAGGAGCAAGAGTTATGAATAAGATTTTTTTTTTTAATTAGAGTATGATGAAGAGATATAAAATATGGAGGAAATTAAATATAAATATGATAAAAAGTTGAAATAGATCATGTACTTCATATAAGTAGAGGATGAGTTGGCAAAGAGGCAAGACAAGGCAAAGAGACAAAGACAAAAGAACCAACTAAGAAGAGATGAGAAATACAAGAGGATAATAAGAAATAAAATCTCATAAAATTATAAGAGTAATTATTGGAAATAAATAATTAATTTTTACAAGGAGCATTTGAATAGAAGCTCAAATTTCCCCACTTAGGGGGCTTGGTGCAAAGCACCACAAGGTAACACAGGGTATTAGTATATTTGAGAGTTTCATGTTGAATATTTTTTCTCTAATGTGGGTGTGATAGGTTTTTTATAGTCACATATGGTGTTTTTTAGTCATTAAGAGTCTTTGGGTTGTGTGTTATTACCCATTTAGAGTTTCTTACCAAAAGGGGGGAATTTGAAAATTTGAAATTGAAACTAGGCTTTAGAGTGTATTTTGGGTTTTATGTGAAATGAAAATGTTGATGTATTTTTGTGAAGGGTATTATTATTTCCTATGAGTGTGTGTAATTTTTTTTTTCAATGTGAATGCCATTAAAATTAAATTTAATCCAAGAAATGAAAAGAAACTTGGAATTATAACTACCACCCTACGTGGAGTTGGTATAGTGAGAGAGTTATCTTGCATGTTTGGCATTATGAAATAATAAAAATGAATGTAGGTGAGTAAAGAGTTGTAATATGTTGTTAGTATAGGATAAATTTGAAGTAAATATAGGTGAAGTGAAGGATAATACAAGAAAATATCAAGAACCTTAGAAAAAACTCTGTTTTGTTGTAGGTGTAATTGTGATGTATTATTTACTCAATGAATGAATAGAAAATGAACTTGTGTTGTCTTTGTATGAGATATATAAGTATTAATTTACATGAAATAATTATATTAATATCATTATATATTTAAATATTTTGTGTTTATAATCCATTTTGAGTCTACAAATTATTTTGCACAATACACTTGAAGGAGAGCAACTCTGCTAATATACAATAAAAAATGTATAGTAGGTGATGTATTTATGATGGTTGTTTAAATGGTTACTAATTTTTTTGAATCATAAACATATTATATATTTTTAATTGATTATTATAATCTATTTTTAGGCTCAAAAATCCATTTAGGAGTGCAAGATTCAAATGAAACCTTCACATAATCTTGTTAAACACTTAACATTCTATAAACCTACATATTAGAGACTTTTGGTGATTTTTCATGCACAAATATATATTTAGGAATATGAATTAATGTGGGATATACCTAATTTAGGTCTTATAAGGATTTAAATTGGTCAATAACTCAATTTATCCCATTGTGTAGGCTCTAAGGCTTGTACAGGCCTATCAAAACCAAGACTAGGGTTTTCAACTTGCAACTTGAATAAATTTTGATTTCATTTGTAAAAATTACTAAAAATTTATATCAACATGTTATTTTATAATATCCAGAAAACATTTCGTGGTTTTGAGTTGGTACATGACCGTATAGTATGGTAACTAAGACCGTGTCATTGAATTAGGTTTAAAGAGACCTAATTGACAAGAAGGTTGTGTAAAAAAGAGGACTTACCCTGAGATTAATGACTTAAAAATTTAGGTGAAGCTGTAAGGGGATAAAGGGTATTAAAATTATGTTTATTTTATCTAGAAACTTTGTATATTATTCAAACCTACTAGCTTTGTGTAAAATGAGGGATACAAGAAATGAGGCCTTAAAGAAGAAAGAGTGGATTATTTGAAAAAAGACAAAGTTCTATCTTAGAATTTGAATTATTATGGTTGGATTTGTAAGGGATACAAAATAGTCAACTGGATTTCCATATGAGCCCTGGTGTGGAGACAAGAACCTTGGAATTATTCATTAAGCTTTTAGGTCTATGAGCCTATATGAGGATGAGGGTAAGAATAAGGAGGGAAGTCCTGAATATTGTTTATTAGAGGATGGTTTTTATACTAAGGAGAGATTGCATAGGGATATGAAGTGTGATATGCCTTGTAGAGAGTGAAGATGACTATGTGTGTAAGGAGGATTATGAGTCTAGTAAAGGTAAAATAATGATCAAGGGTGTCAAGAGAGGAGACAAATACCTATTACAAGAAAGTAAATTAGAGATCAAAGAAGGGATTAAAGGAATAAATCAAATATAGGTAAATGTATGAGGTAAGTGTCTATCTCCTTCTACATCAGTTAATTATCCCACTTCTAACTTTTTGAATTTCAAAAATTCCTCCCTTATAATATTTTTAACATAAATAATGTAGGTACATGAATGAAGCTATTGTAAGATGTTAGGACATGGATGGAGCTTATTAATATCCTACCTTAAGGTATTAATATTTTTTTCTAAATAACACCAAAAAAAATCTCTAATAAATCTATCTTTAGGTGGAAAACATTTTATTTTCATAGTTTCACCTACAGTTCAGTGTATAGATAGCAAAAATAAATATATAGTGTTTGTATAAATTATAGGGGTTTATAGGAGTTTATGTCTTCCAATGTTGTATCCAACCCAAAAATTATTAGTAGAGAATACTCCTCTTATGCATAACTTCAAGTTTGATTTTATGTTGTAAAATAAGTTAGATCTTTGGATGCATGTTACAACATGTCTCTTGCCCATCAAGTGTATTATTACTACCCATATTATCCCTAGAAATAAATTTTAGTAGAGGTTTGAGTTTGTTTTATATTTTATATAGTAAAAAGGGATTTTATACCCCTCCCCTTGTATTTTTTATTTTTCATCTTGTCAAATGTGTTTTGCATATTGTAGTGATTTTATAGTGAAGTTATTATATTTGGGAATGAACAGAGTATCCCTTGTTTAATATTTTATACTTACATTTTGTTACAGTCATAATTTATCTCTAGAAAGAGGAAATGATGGTCACATGATATTGTTTTGTATCATTTATATTTTTTGTATCTTTATGTTTAAGAAGTTATATTAATTATAACTACCTCTTTCAAACCCAGCATGAATTTAATTAGATTAGGCCAATACATGTTTCAAGATTTTGGTTAGGTTTACTAATTTAAATTTTTTGATATTGCTTTGTGTAATGGTTTTCATCACATTATTCTAGTTAATTAAATTATGTTCATAAATATTTGTTGATATATTTTCAAGTTGCATAAAACTCTTTGTATCTTCATACCTGACATTGCTTAGTTTTTTTTTGGTCACTTTTTCCTAATTTAGCCTCAAATATTAAAAATAAACTCTCTTTAAACCCTCACATGATTCACACTACATGTCAGGGTATGAATTGGAGCTTGGAATTGGGAAAATAATTTAATGTGGGATTAAGGAGGACTATCCATTAGTACTTAATGAACCCCTAAATATATATAAATTTTATTATTGGAAAACATCAATATAACTATTATTACTCATAAAATAATAATATACATCCCACACTCTAGGCCAAAGGAAATGAAAATACTCCATGACAGTGTCCATGTAAATGGAAGCTCCAACATTGACCCTTTTGGCATATCTTCCCTTTTTGAGATATCTAGTAAGTCTACCCAAAGAGAATTGAAGCCTTGCCTTCACTGACTCTGAGATGCTCTTCTTTTTCAAGCCTCCATTTATTGCCTTGGCACAACTGGAATTCATACTTTTACTTACTTATGAATTGAGATATAAAAATTGTGCCTTAGAAATAAAACACAACACAACATGATGTGGACTTCTATGAATTCCTAGTCATTATATAGAGTCCTTTTGCACTGGGTGTTTCAAATATCTTTGCAGACCATCTAATTTCTATATTATTTATGCTTGCTCCAATCCATGAACATTGAATTCCACAAATTGGAATAAAGTTTATAATGTGAATTACACATCAAAATTACATTCATATTTAAAACAAACATATATATACATTTTTAAATAAGATATTTAGAATTTATATTTTCCTATTAATAATTATCACAAGTCAATATAAAAAAATTTGTAAGCCAAAAAACTTCATTGCATAATATAACGTTGTTATTAATTTTCAGTCACACATTAACTTTCATATTCAATTAACGTATCCAAAATTCAAATAAGGTACTCAAAACTTATTAAACCTAACTTTCACAAGATTTGAAATGATATGTATGAGAAATGTTCAACATAACCATAATATTTATATTATTCTTCTCCCATGCCTTATACCCATTAATACAAAACACATTTTTACCTCTTTTCCAAATCACATATTAGATTAAATGGCATGGATGACCCAACTATATAAAATCATACACTTTCATAAGAAATTTTAACCAAGAGTCATTGTGTGTAAAGATTTATAAAAATAATTATGCAATAAATTTGTGGATCTAAATATATCATGAAAGGAAGGGTATTTCACCTAAATTAGATAAGTCTAAATCTATATCAAAAGAAATTGGAAGTTTGGTCTTAATATATAGGTAAATAGATCATAAGAAAGAAAACAAATTCACTATGGTATATGCATTGAATGGATATAAGTGTGTTTTTTTATGATACTATTTAATGTCAAGAGGAATCACTAAGAACTAAAGGATTAACCATTTTTAAACTCAATTGTGAGCCAATAAATATTTCAATTAAATTATGGAAGAAAAAATAAAATTTAAATTTTTAATCTTTACTGAATTTAATCTTAATATATTTATTAGTATATGGTGGAGCATTAAAAAAAAAATTATTTTATAATTTTAATTATGTTCATTTCAATATATCTTTGCATAAGCTTATCGACCTCTCACATTGACTTATAAGTACATGTTGATAGTAATTATCAAAAGGGGATATAGAAACAACTTGTAAGTCGAGAAATGACATAAGATAAAAAATTTAGTAATTTTAATGGTTGCACATTAATTTCCATATTTCTTCAAAATTGTATAAATTATATTGTACTGAATTTGCCTCTAGAGCCTATTCACTTTTAAGGATACCAACTTGTTATGTAAGGATCATAACAAATGTTGGCAATGTGTTGGTCTAGTGCTCCTTAGCTAAAATTATAATTATCAAGTATTTTTGTTTTTTTGTTGTTGAAGACAATAATATGGAAGTTCAATATTAGTTGGCATGAGTATAATGGTGGGTAGCCACTTTTGGATCATCCAACCATTAAAAAAACTCTAGGAAGTTTGTTTTTTTCTTGTTGTTATAAGTTTTAAAACATTTCTAAGGTAGTATTTTGTTGATGGGACCTAGCCTATGTTGGCTACCCTATAAACTCAATTAACTATAATATGAATGCCCACTATTGATGCTATAATTTACCTAATGAAGTGTTTCTCTTTATATTTTATGGTTTCTCATGTTATCTTTGGGGCATAATTCCCTTTTTATTAAAATTTACAAAAAATAAAATGCATTGAAATAGATGTAATCTTTTAGGATTTTCTCATGTTCATTATATGACTAAAATGTTGATAGAGTTCTTTATTGTATTACATGCCTCCCTCGACCCTAAAATAAAAATACAATGAGGCAAACCTAGTCATTGGATGGTACATTTTTGAAACTTTAAATCTTTGCCATTTCTTTATTTCAATGACCATTAACATAATGTAGACTATGTACATAGTATTGACTCTTTAGGCATCATTTTTATCAATGCTAAATTTTGAAAACTCGTTATCTTAAACAAAACTCTATTGTAGATACATAATCCATGGCTTAGTTGAGATTATTTATTTTGTTATGTAAAATATGGTATAATATGAGGATTTTAAAATCATAAATAAATTTCATGACATGCGGATTAGGCATATATGACTTGAGGTATTAAGGATTTTTAAAAGATAATAGATTTTGACATGGATCTCTAGTGTTCTAATGTGGACTTCCTAACTCAATGAATAATTTTCACAAGAGGTCAAGCAGGTAATCCTTACAAAACCAACCCTGATTTAAAGTAATAACACAAGTTGTTATATCATATAATTTTTTGACACATCAATCAAGATAGGTTTGTAGTGCCTTCTAATAAAGGGTAGTTGTTCCTTGTGATATTGGAAATATTATAAAAATTTAGTTATAAGAAGATGTTTGTGGCCTAGATATAACTACACATGATATTTTTTATTATAGATGTAGTAGGTAAGACCTTAACTTAAGTGGATGTGAATTTATAAAACAAGGACCCAAAACCAATGTTTTATTCACAGAACATCACCATTTCAAAGTTACAAATATACTAATTCTTATGCTACATAATTTTATTATATGTGACACTAAGCACTCAGTAACACATTGATATTCCTACAAAATAATGGCATAATTTTACTACATTTATTAATGCTAAACTTCATACACTTCTCCACTAAAATAAGTGACATAAAATTAAGCAATTACATAAATAAATAAACCATAATTTTTTGGAAAAAAAAAACATAGTACATATTACTTCTAGTGAGGAAAATGAAATGAGTTTTCATTTTAAATTGAATTATTAATGGGTTATGAAGGTATAGATAAATTTTTAGCTTAATGAAATTATAAAATTGATCATATTTTTTTTAAAATCCTTTTTAACATTTATTATTTAATATGAAAGCCTCATTTCTCTTAAGGTAAAGGTATTATTTTAGGTCACCAAAAAGAAAATCACCAATCTATTGTAAAAGGTCCCTTGTTAAAAGCTCATATAGAGTTTGATTTCCATTTTATTTATATATTGTTCAAATTACATAATTTTACATATTTCCCTCATTACCATACTTTTAAATTTTTCCTTCATTACCAAGCTCAATCATAAACTTAAACTTATTGAAAGTTATCATGAATCTTCATTTTCTCAAATTAATATGTTGTATGCTTTATGATTTCTTTTACATCACAACAAGATAAATTCTTGCCATATTTCCTCTCTAACACATTAAATCCCCATAATTAACTTAATTTCATTAAAATTGATATATTTTTGAAATCTCCTTTGTATTTGTCATTTAAAACTACATTTTTACATCAATAAAATTCAAGAACACATGTTTTTGCACAAGCTATTTTATCATTATGATGACTATAGAATCCTCATAATTGTTAAGATAAATGTAAATTTTTAGGTTATAAAAAATTAAGACCTTAATTTGGTGTAAGAGACTCTCATTTTAGTATTTTATTTTCTATTTTGTTTATACATTATTCAAATTTTATACTTCTAAAATTAGACCTTGTTAGCAAGGTACATCATTTGAACTTGCCAAACCACCTACATCTAAATTCATTACCAAGAATAAAATAAACTCAAAATTTCTAATTCACATACACCTAAATTGATTACCAAGATTAGTATTAAACTTCAATTTGGAAATCCACCCCCCCCCCCCCCCCCCCCCACACACACACACACACACACACACACACACACACACACACACACACACACACACACACACACACACACACACACACACACACACACACACACACACACACACACACACACACACACACACACACACACACACATATATATAGAGAGAGTAATAATCCATATTTTATTTTGAATCTTTATTTTCTCAAATTTATATGGATACGCTTTATTACTTATGCTAAAAACTTATTGTAATGAATCCTTTAAAGTGTAATCATCTAATTGTTTTCCATATTTTTGGATAAAATGTATGTGAATTTTGTATTTATATTTTGAATCACCACCTATAATCCATGATTAGGGAGAATATAGATTAACCACATTTATGAATCAATCGATGTGAAATAGACACTGTTAAAAGTTAGTTATTATATATACATAACTATTTATTAAAGGAAGGATAAAAATTAAACTATTCATTAGCATCTGATCCATTTTAATTCTTCCAAAATATGTTTGTGTTATGTTCCAAAAATTTCAAATTGTACATTAATTATCCCTCTTATAACTTTTTAAATCTTAAAAACTCCTCCCATTATAAAATTTTATTGTAAATAATGCAGGTACATGAATGAAGCTATTATTGGATGTAATGATAGGGATGGAGCTTATTAACATATTAAATTAAAGTATTAATGTTTTTTCTTGGGATAACACCAAAAAATTCTATAATAAATCTATTTTTAGGTGCAGAGCATTTTATTTTCAAAGTTCTACCTATAGTTTAGTGTATAAATATCAAAAGTAGATATACAGTGTTTGTGTACATTGTCAGGGTTTCTATGAGTTGATGTCTTCTAATGTTGTAACCAACCCAAAAATTATTAGCATTGGGGACTCCTTTTTATGCAAATATTCAAATTTTATTTTATGCCTAAAAAAAAGGCATATCTTTGGATGCATGCTATCACATGTATCTAGCCATCAAGCGTATGCCTAATACCTAGGATGGATCTGAAAATCAAGATTAGTATGGGTTTATTTTATATTTTATTTAGGGATAAGGGATACTTTACCCTCCCTTTGTATTTTGGATTTTTCTTCTTGTCAAATCTAGTCTACTACTTGTAGTGATTATTGAGTGAAGTTAGTATACCTAGGAAGGGGCAGAGTATCCAAAAATATACCACTTCATTCACCAACTTATAATACCTTGTTTTCCAAGAAATCCATGAGAGTGGCTATGTAAATGGGAGTTACAACACTAACCCTTTTAGAATATATGCCCTTTTTGAGATATTTGTCAAGTCTACCAATAGGGAACTAAAGCCCTACCTTCACTGACTTTGAAACTTTCTTATTCTTGGAGGCTCACCTTCTTTCTCCCTTTTCTACCTTGGAACCACTAAAATCCATTATTTACTACTTACAAAATGAAATAGAAAATTCTATGACTTAGAAATAAATCTCAACTTGATGTAGACTCTTATTATTTCCTAGTCATTATATAGAGCCTATCCATATTAGGTGTTCCAAGTAGCTTCATAGACCTTTTGATTTCATTATTACTAGCGCTTGAAATGGATTTTAATCTGATCCATGAACAATGAATCCCACCAATCAAAGATTTTGTATCTTTGAAATTGAAGTGAATGACTTTAAATATTCCCCCACCTAAACTCATTTTTCCCTAAGTAAAATAAATACCTTACTAATAGTTATCCCAAAGGTGTAAGTTAAGCTATAATCAATGTAGTATTTTGATTTGGTAAAGAGGGGTTTTGTAAAGTGAGGGAGTGTAATAGATAGTCATACCACACATAAAACTATTAACTACTTAACTCATCTTACTTTTTTTACATGAAACATTAATCTGATATTTATTTTGGGGTGATGGTTTAAAATGAGGTGGTGTGTTACTTCATACATCATGGAAATTATGTGGGTAAGAGATGCCAAGTTTCATAGTGAGCTTGAGAAATGATGTAAAAGGGCAAGGTCATAAAAAAACATGAAAGTAGTAAAATATTCCAAGGTGGGTTGGGTGGTATGACTTGATGATTTGGTAAAGCGATGTTTTAAAGTGAAATAGTGTAAATCACTAAGAATATTGGATAACAACATGGAATCCAATAGGCTCAAGGTTATAAACCAAATAAAATAAAAATATATGATAATAAATAATTATGTTTTTATCATCATCATCATCAATATATAGTAATAATACTATAATTATTTATGCTTATGACACATTTTTGAAACACTTATTTCATTTAAATTTATTGCTATTTTGAGATCTTTGAGATTTAATGTTATTTCTCAAGCGTTAAACCAAATTTGGACTTTCAGGAGGTAATTATTTAAGTGTTTTTATTTTAATAAAAAATAAAAAATATTAAACACTTAGAATTTGAAATTCATACAACAAGTACCCTTTCACCAATATTTAATCATAATAGTAGCTTTATTTTTGAATCTTTAAAACTCAAAATAGAGTCGCAAAAGGTGTCTTGGTCAATATATTAGTACAAGACACACCACAAATATATTTATACATGTTACATGTGAAATCTTGAATGACGTGTAATGGTTTAGTAGTGTTATGAATTATATGGGTGTATCATCTTACATATTAATGCACAATATTCAATTCTAAAAGAACATATGTATATTATCTTATATATTTTTATCTCCTCTTCACTTTCAATGGGTTTTATTTAATAAAGAATTTCCTCAAACTTAGTGGTATTTTGATTTTCATTTATGATGGAGGTGAATAGAAAATGTAATGTGGATATTTTTTCACATCACAAGAATATCAAGAATGTAATGATTCCATCAGTTTATAGCAATTCATGTGAAGAAGGAAAGGTGAGGATATGCTTAGGATTTAAAAACACCAAGATCAAGAAGATGGTGTTATGAAAGCCCAATGCTTTGATAAGATATTGGCTTTCAGTTAAATGATTCTCAAGATCATCTCATCACTCGAATTAATGATATGAGTCAATCCATAGGTGAAGATAAATACCTTAATTATTTAGTATTTAAATTAGGTAATGTTATAATATTTAAATACCTTAATTATTAAATATTTCAATTAGGTAATGTTATAATATTTAATTTCACTGAATCTTGATTCTTCTTGTTTCCATAAAGAATATTAAATATGTGTGAGCTGAAAAAAATGAGCTTGATTTATTCGATAATATTTATTATCTATGGTCAAATTTATCATTCTAGTCTTTGTCACATTATTAACATGATAGTGATTGCATAACAAAGGGGAATCCAATAGCTTTAAGATTTGAAACCCAAATGACATTTCTTGTGTAGTAGCCTTTTTATTTTTGGTTTTAAGCTATAGGAATGGTATGAAGTAGGCAATACACATATGATCATCAATACCGTATTCATGAATATGATGTGCCATGTTATGTAGTATACCGTATTTATTTTGAATAATCCAATCCCTCACTATAATGTAAAATTTATTACTTAGAGAAGAATATGTAGGACACACTTCTGAATGCCATATATTAATATAAATACTTTGGCAGGGCCCCTCCTTGATTATATTGAAAATTATACATACTATGTTTTATCATATCAACCATAGATAGATTATGTGTTTGTTGGATATCTATCAACTTATAAGATATATATATATATATATATATTTATATATATATATATAGATCGATTGATGCCTTGTAAGATATGATTTATTATGTTATTTAGTTCAAATTATTCTCTAGTTCAATACAAGAAGAGTTTAGTGTACTCTATTCTGTATAAAATTACTTCCAAACATGAAAGATGTTCCTTATTTTATTAATTTAAGCTTTTATGTACTTACTTTACGTTGAATAATATTATTGAAATAGATTATTTCTTTCCAATTATAGACACGGGATTCGATGTGCTTTGCTCAATGCTTGGATTTGAAAGGGTGTGAATTGTAAACTCATCTTTAGGTAAATGTTGAAAGTGGATAAGTCACTCCTAGTTAAGAAAAACCTTAATAGATTAATTATGTAACCATATGTAATTTAAATAAATGAGCTTGAAGGTTTGGAGCCATGTTTGATCTGAATGTCATTCCAAGGAGAGCTAATATTGAAAGAAATAATGGCTATGAAATATTGATATAATATAATATTATATTTTAATATTATGACAATATTATGTCTATTACCTAGTATGTAATAATATTAATATATTTTGGATAGATACAAGTTTTTGACCAGAACCTTAACCATTTTTGGGGGTAGAAACTAGGGGGCACAGTCCCCCGAGGATGATTAAAACAATATCAATAGATAACACTAAAATACTTTTAAAATCACATTCAAGATTAGTTTTTTAATGGAGCTAGCATTGATTCTAGGGAACAATAGGAGGCCTTGTCTCCCAAAAAGAGAAAAATATGAACTAGATTGTAAAGATTACAAATAGATGAACCACAAAAAATAAAAAAGGAGACAAAGCTAAAAGCTTAGATACCCACCAAAATTTAAATACTAAAATAATCAAAAGGCCAAAAAATAGGAACCATTCAACAAATATCTAAAAGAAACCTGAATCCAAACTTAAAATCAACCATTTGAAGCCAATAAATGCCTACCTCTGCTAGATAAAAGAGATTCCATTTTACACCTAAGTACCCCCATTAATGGAGTTCATGGCATCAAATTGTAGCCTTTTAGCTTCTATTTTCCTACCTCTTTTGCCTTTCTTGTTGTATTAAGGAGTCTTCAAATCATTAGGATGATGAAAAATAGATAAGATCACCCTACTAACCATTTCTTCCTATTCTTCCTCCAAATCTTCACCAACCACACCTAAAATTTCCTTCTATTGAGAATGGTTTACTAATTTATCTACACCAATAGGTTCAAATTTATCCATAGTTGCTTCCCTTTCCATATAGGGAGATGAAGCGCTGCCCTAATTTGAGATGATATGAGATTTTGCTACCACTATAATCTCTCCCATCTGACCATTGTCATAATTTTCCATGATGATTGCTGAAGATGAAACCATAATAGAATTAGATTTAGGTGTGGAATGCATTCTGTAAACCAAGGTTTGATTTGGAAACCCAATATTTATGACCCATTTCTTCAAAATAATTGAATGAAAACCTTTAAAATCATTCTTAGGACAAGAAGTAATCTTATGATCAACTTGATTACATTTGAAGCACCTAAAGGGAAGGCCTTCAAAATTAATAAACTGATTACAAACCCTAAGGGAGGATGAAATCTGAATAGAATGATGTATAGTTTTATCCAAATCCAACAACAAAAACACCCTAATAAAATTTAGATTAGCCTCAACAGAATCATCAAATTTGACAAAGACTCCCAACTTACCAACCTACTATTTGAGAAGATCAATGTCATGCATGGCTAAGGAGAGATTACAAATTTAGACCCAAATTAGATCTTTCAAGATCACTATGGTAGTTGGATTAAAAAAAAGGAGTCCAGGGACACAAAAACACCCCCTACTTCCAACAAACCATGGCCCATTCACCCAAACAAAATCTCTATCATCTGAGGAAAGAAAAGAAAGAAGAAAAAGTCATTTGACAATAAATAAAGAGAAGGGGTTTTTAAACAAGGCCAAGTTATTTGTGACCATTATAAAAGAGTTTTATATGAAGGATACTTCCTAACACACCTTCCTATCAAATATTTTTTTCCCTCTTTCCAAACCTAACACTGAGAGTGTTACATCAAAAAATTCTAGAACAAGAGTGTCTAAAAAAATCAATGGGATATTCCCTAAGAAATCCATTTCCAAGTTTTATTTCTAGAGAGGTTCATCTTTAATTATCCCTATAAGCATTTTCAATAACTTCTTTAACCTACTCTAGAATCTTTTTCAGTTGAAAACGGCTCTTAAGAATCAAAATAGGATCCATGCCAGGCTATTTTCTAAGTGTGAGCTCTTTAAAAAATTCTCCATAAGTATGAAACAAATTTGAGACATTAGGGTAGTTAGAGAATACTAATTTCTTTGGAAAAACCCCAGTTGTTTCTCTTGTTATAATAGGCATCCACATCCCAAGAGGGGGTCTTCCATCTAACCAACCTTTGGCCCCATCTGATTGATCCAACCCTAGAAACTCTTTGATAGGCACTCCAGCTTGAATAAACTAAGATGCAGAGAAAATAGCAGAGTTAGATACTTTGAAATATTTTATCCTCTGCCTAAGTTTAACCTTTTTTCTAACTCCAGCAACCTTAGTCACCTAATAAAATATGTTGATCCTCGACAGGATTTTCCTTTTTGCCTCCTACTCTATTTTAGTCCCTATATCCTTAGCCTTCTACACCCTTGCTCACTCTCTCTTGATGCCACCATTGACTTCCCTTATTTTTCATAGTCCTACAACTACCCATCCCTTTTCACCTGCTCTCTGCTAATACTCACCATCCCCTGCCCTTCGCTCAAGATCTCCAACATCATGTCGTCACATGTTTCCTCCATTGCCATTCCATCACCTTCCATCACTTTTTTATTATTCAAAAAAATTTGATCATGTCCTAATACATACATACATACATACATATATATATATATATATTATTGTTTTTATATAAATTAATAATAAATATTAATATATAATATCATATATTATCTTTAATATAATATAGTTATATATTATATACTATTATTAAGTAATTATATAATAATTAAGTGGGATTTTGTAAAACAAAAGAGTGTAAATTGTGAGTCACATCTCACTTAAAACTTATAATTCCTGATATTATTTCATATTTTGTGTATAAAATGTTAAGGAATAATTATTTGATATTTTTAATGGAGGTGACAGTGTAAAATGGGGTGGTGCGTTCCCTAAGTAGACATGAAAATCATTTATATAGAGAGGGATGATTTTTTTCATAATGAGCTTGAATAATTGCAAAGTGGTGGGGGAGGGAAAATGAAAGATAGAATGGAATTGAATTAACAAAATGACTATAAGAGGTGCTTATTTATAAAACACTAAGTGAGATTAGATATCCTAATCTATAGGAGATTGACTCATAACACAACTAACCACACATAGGAAATACCCCATCTAACTAACCTATGTCAACCAAATGTGTAAATAATCTTAAGACACTTATTAAAAATATCTAGGATAAATTAATTATTCTAAAATCCCCTCCTTAATTGATCATAACTTGAATAGAAGAAAAGAGAGAATTTATGATTGCCTTAAACTTATCACATGCAAGCGAATTCATGAAGACATTTACACATTGATCCTATGTAGGGAAATGTTAGAGCTGTATGTTGTGTTATTAAACATGTTATATGTTTTTGGTTCTTTCATGAAACACTGGATTATGAACAATAGGTAGAACCTCTTGATTATCACAATTCAAAACTGTAGGTTGAGTCTGTAGAACTCTAAGTCCTGAAAGAATGTGTTGTATCCATATCACTTTGCAGATACATCCTACTATAATATGATATTTTGCCTTTGTAGAAGATCTAAAAACATAATTATGCTTCTTACATCCCCATAAAATCAGACCAAATCCTAGAAAGAACACAAATCTAGAAGTAGATTGCTTGTCATCAATAAAAGATGCATGATCTGCATCCATGTATCCTATCAAGAAGAACTTATCATTATTTTTGTAATCTAATCCATACTCAACTATACCTTTGTTGTATCTCAATACTCAATTTGTTGCTTTCCAATGTGTCACCTTTAGCTCCTGCATGAACTGAGAAAGATAGTTGATAGCATAGCTACTATCTAGCCTATTATATGTCAAGTAAATGAGACTCCCAATCAATTTCTGATAGAGAGTTGCATCTACTTCCGGTGATGGATCTATATGAGACAAATGAAGTCTTATCTCCATAGGTATTGCAATAGGCTTTCATTCCATCATCCTAAATTTATTGAGAAATGTCTTGGTATAATTCATTTGTGAAATAAAAATTTAATGTTCCTTCTATCATACCTCCAAACCAAGATGATAGTGAAGTAGCCTGAGATCAGTCATATCAAATGATCACTTGAGATCATTTTTATTTGCATCGATCATAGTCACTATACTTCTAGTGATGACTAGATCATCGACATAAAAAATCACTATAACAACCTTCCCCCATGATTTTGAGGTAGAGGTTAGGAACATATGGACTCCTTTTGAATCCATGTTTTATGATATAATCATCAATCTTAATGTACCAAGCTCAGGGAGCTTATTTTAGCCCATATAGATACTTGATAATCCTACACACTTTCTATTCTTGATTAGATGCCACAAATCCTTTAGGTTGAGTCATGTAGACTTCCTATTTCAAATATCCTTTGAGAAAGGCACTTTTTATGTCCACTTGATCCAATTTCCATCCAAACTATGCAGTCATAGTAAAAACCATTCTAATAGTCTTTATCTTAGTTGTGGGAGCAAAAGTTTCCTCATATTCAATGCCTTTTTTCTGAGCATACCCTTTTACAACAAGACTTTCCTTGTACTTATCAATACTACCATCTACCTTATACTTGGTCTTAAAGACACATTTACATCTAATAGGTTTCTTCCCTAGTGGAAGATCAACAAGTTGCCAAGAGTTATTCTTCATCAGTGACTGATATTCTGCATTCATGGCATTTTTCCAAGGTCTAGATTATAGGGCTTTTATTACTATAGAGGGCTCATATGTTTATTGCACAATACTCATAGGGCCATATTTAACTCTTCTCAATCCATGATTTGAGTCCTTAGTCTTGAAGTGGATGTATCTAGAACTCCATTAAATTTATCATATATTATAGTATTGGTATACCACTTGGGCATATGATGAACTATAAGTGGTGGTGATAGAGGTCCTATTTGACTATCTTCATTTTCACTTTCACCATCACTATCTAAAAATATTATATTACTTTTTATTGTATTATTTACTTGTGTAGAAGGTAGATTAATTACACTCTTTTCATCAAACACTACATCTTTAATAATTAGTACCTTCTTTATTTTTGGATCAAGGAGCCTGCATTCCTTTAATTGTGCATTGTATCCCACAAAAATACATTTCTTTGTTCTTTTATCCAAATTTTTCCTTTTATTCTTAGGAACATGTATATATTCCTTGTAAACAAAAACTTAAAGGTGAGTTACCTTTGGTTTATTCCTTGTCCAAGCTTCATGTGGTGTAATTCCATCAAGAGCTTTGGTGGGTGACTTATTCAACAAGTAGACTGCAGTGTGACAAGCTTCTACCCAATATGTATTAAGCTATTTTGCATCCTCAATCATGATGTAAAACATTCCATACTGAATCTATTATGTCATTCTACAACTCCATTCTACTGAGGTAAATATAGAGCTATCAATTGTCGATTGATTCCATTTGCACTGAGATAGGCTGAGAGTTCTTTATTAGTGTATTCCCCCATGATCTGAGTAGAGGGTCTTGATTTTAATATAAATTTGATTTTCAACCATGGCCTTGAATTCTTTGAATAATTTAAAATCTTGATCCTTAGTCTTAAATAAATATACCCATATTTTCCATGAGTAATCATCAACAAAAATCTAAAATTATTTATACCCTCTAAGACTGGAAGCAAAATGTTTAAAAATATTAGTGTACATCAATTCTAACTTACTAAGTGACCGATACTCAGTCTTTCCAAAGGGAGATCTCCTTTGTTTTATTGCTAAGCAATTGGTACATATATCAAAATATTATTTTAATTTGGGAAGACCATGAACCATATCATGTTTGCTCAATTATACCAAATAACCATAACTCAAGTGACCATATCTTTTGTGTCATAAATTTCTTAGTTGTATATATTTGACCACTAGTGCTTGATGATCACTTTGAACAAAATCAAACTAAAACATTTTGCCAATGTTGGAAGCCTTGGAAATCAATTTGAAATGCCTATACTTGTCTTTAATATGGAAAAACTTTTGACCATTTTGGTGATAAAATTCAACCATGAGGTTTTGGTCAAGTAAATGATTAACAAATAACCTATTTTTTGTTAGTCTTGGAACATAGAGAACATTTGAAATGTTGCAATTTTTGTTTCCAAGTTGAATTTTTATGTCACCACTGCCTTTTACTATATATGAGGTATCATCTCTAAGTGAAACATTTCCCTTTGATTATATTTTTGTCAAAGTAGAAAACCATTCTTTTATTATTATCATGTGTTTGGTTGCCCCTGAATCAACATATTAAACTTCACTTGGATGATTGGTAGACTCATGTGTTTGAGTAGCTAAACCATATTCCTCATTTGAAGATTCATTGTCTTCAACAACATTGCCATGTTATTTAGGATTAGAATTTTTATATTTCCACCTTTTTTATTGTTGTGGTTGATTCTTTTCTATTTGTGGTGATTTTTTAATAGAGGGATTCTTGCTTGATGAGCCCTGTTGAAATGTGTTGTCGAAATAATGTTTCAAGTCATGTCCCTATCTTCCACAAATTTAACATGCTTTAAAATAACATGAATTATTCCTTATGTGTGGTTAGTTGTGTTGTGAGTCATAATATCCTACATATTAGGAAATCTAATCTCACTTAGTGTTATATAAATAAGCACCTCTTGTAGTGATTTTATTAATTCAATTCTATTTTGTATTCCATTTGGTATTAGAGAAATAGAATCCTAAGGAGTTTTTTTGAAGCATTGGAGATTTAATGGAGATCGAGATCCAAGTATATGAGATCCTTGGATGTGTCACACTGCTCTAAATTTTTCCATCCCAAGTTGAAACATTGTTAGAATTTTGGCTAATTTTATGAAAGGAGAATAGTTATCAATGTAGGGATCTTTTTTTTGCAAAATTTTGGTAATTTTTGCATCAATTCAGGCTAAAATTATTCATATTCAATCATATTTTGACAATTTTTTTAAGAGGGTTTAATTGTATAATTCTGGATCATTGCGTATTCAAAAAATTCTTCTAAATCTATGTCAATGTGATGAAAATTTATATTATGTGTCAGATCTAGAATTAATATTTGATATTGATCATTTTCTTAATATTGGCAATATTAATATCTTTTTGAGTCATATGTTGAAATCGATCCAACAATTAAGAAAAATAATCAGAGCCTAGAGTCTTGAAGTAAATTCCATGATCCAGCCCTACAAACCTACATCAACCCACATGGTCTAGGGATGCCATTCATTTGGTCTGCAAATATAAAAATTTATTACATTTCTTCTACATCACCCAAGTTCAACTAGATGCATCTGTAAGGTGACTCCTATATTGAATAGCTCTGATACCAAATGAAAGATGGAATGGAATTGAATTAACAAAATCACTACAAGAAGTTCTTATTTATACAACACTAAGTGAGATTAGATCTCCTAATCTGTAAGATATTGTGACTTACAACACAACTAACCACACATAGTAAATATGCCATCTAACTAACCTATGTCAATCAAAGACGTAAATCACCTTGAGACATTTATTAAAAATAGCTAGGATAAATTAATTAATCTAATAGAAAATCAATATAGAACATGAAAGTAGTGAAAGATTTCAAGGGTCACTAGGTAGTGAAGGCGAGGGGGAAATGAAAGTGTGACCTAAACAACTTTTTCATATCTATAATAAAAATGAAGGTATACCAAACATGGAGTAGACAACACATAACCTTTCCAAATCAATAAGGAAATTGTAAATTACACACACACACACACACAATATTATAATGTAATATAACATATAATATTATTATATAAAATTTTCAATAACTATAGTCTACTTAATCATTATATGGACACGTATCAACCTTATAATATTTATTTTGACACACATCAATTTTATTTTTTAATGATACATAACATATTTGTCAACATAACAGATGTCTATATGAATAGATGGCATTTCATATTCTTCACCAAAGGCCAATTCCATCCTTTACCTAGACAAAAATATGGTTAATCTCATAACCTTTTGTTCAGTCACTATAATATTGTCCACGTGATCAAGACTATATATAGACCTTTTGAATTTTACCATAGGGTGTATGATAGGACCAAATGCTATGGATTTATAGTCTTTAATATATATATATATATATATATATATATATATATATATATATATATATATAATGATTTATTAGCCAATACATTATTTGTATATCACTCTATACTAGCTACCAACTAACCCATAGGCAACTAATAACGTTATTAATGATGTTGGATTTGTATGAACTAAGATACAATCATTTAAATGATATCATGTATATGTTTATGTTTTCTCCTTTTATGAGAATGAATAGGATTATGTACTTGTTTATTCATTGTGTCACATTAGTATGATAAAACCTATGCACATATGATTTTTTGTATTTAAGGGGTGTCTTAAAATTTTAATTATGTACAATTGATAGTTTGTTCTTTGCTAGTGTACCCAAGTTTTTTGTAATATACATATACACTACAAAATATCATATTATATTCTAAATGATTTGCTTTGTTTTTTCATAATCATTATAAGAGATGAAAATGGGTTGTTTTTCATCCAAGGTAGGCAATTAAGTGGTGTTGATGTGTAGGAAGAGGAAACAATCTATTAAGCATAAAATAAACTAGAGGTATGTATTAGAAGCAATTCATGTGGAATACATTCAAGCTCTAGGTGGTATTGGCACTTCTCATTAGGACTTTTCACAAGGCGATATGTTACTTTTGTCATCTCTACTGGCATAAAAATCACATAATATAAAATCACATAATATAAAATCTCATGAGATTAAATATTGAGAACATGTTATCATGATTGGGGAAGACTTACCCATATAAGATAGCTCTAATCCACAAAATAATGTACGAAAAATTTAGATAGTTTGGATGTGAAAATTTTAATATTAAATAGAGAAATTTTCTAAGTAAACAACATAATTATTAATCTCTTAAAGGTTAAGATAGATCTAACAGACACACCATCTATCTATGGTTTATATGACCACCCATTTTAGGAGCTCAATTATCAATGGTCACCTATGCATCCCATGCTTCTTTCCATTCATCAATATTAAAAACAAAAATCAAAGGGGAACTACATAATAAATACATTTGGGTTTTGAAAGTATATATAGGTAAACATGGCGGTTGAAGAAATCCGTAGTAAAGTTTTATGGTAAAGATCTAATTCATTTGAGTGTTAGTTGGATATTTTACTCTTAGGATGTGATGGTAATGACATATAAAACAATTATGAGAAGACAAAATGAATTACTTTGACTATTTTACTAATTTCAAAAGAAGGCAAATGGAAAGTATATAGGTGAGTTTCATTGCCACCAAGTCCCAGTCAAATTAAAACATTTTTACTAGCTATCAACCATTCAAAATTAGCATCAAAAGATACAAAGATAAATATAAGCAATGAACCTTGTAATGAATTGTACCTAGAATAATTAGGATTGGCCTTTTCCTTATGTAATTAAAGGGTTATGTCTAAGATTTAAGTTGAATAGGTATTAAATATAATAAATTGTATAGATATTTTTTAATCTTGGATCTATGTGGCAATGTGTTATGTCAGGACGAGACATTTTATTTCACAATGAGCTTGACCAATGGTGAAGTGGTAGGGAAGGTAAAAATCATATAGAACATGAAAGTGGTGAAATATTTCAAGGTGAATTGGGTGGTGATGGTGAGTGGAAATGATAAAGTATTTCAAGTGATAAAATCAAACAAACCTAACTAAATATACATTTAATATTTATTGACATGCCAAATATGTCAATGTAATCTATATCTTCCACAAAAAAAAATCAATTAAACAATACATGATTTAAACATGTGTCACATCAATGAAAATAAGTGTTAGATATCCAATGGCTCCTCTAAAAATATAGAGAATGCACCATGTGACAATTTAGATGAATATATAACTAATTAGGTGAAAATTATGACTTTTTTATTATTAAAAACCTAATTATATGACTCTAAAAATCATAAGAAGAAAAATGGAAAATGCTTCTTCAATGAAAGATGCATCCTTTATAATCTGATTGACTGATGAAAGTTGTCATATATATATATATATATATATGTACACACACACACACTTCCAAGATTTATTCATTATCATTCTCAGTAACAATAAAAAAAACCATTGTATTCATAACTATAACACTCAATTCTCTTTATTGGTGAATAAATGAAAGATAAAACTATTGACATAACCAAAATCACTGCCAATTTTGGGTAGTATGTTGAATCTAGGTTTGAATCCCCACTAGTGTTTGCATACTCTCTCCAAGTGTTATGATAATCTAATGTATCTCAAATTATCCCCCCTTTATATATATATATATATATATATATATATATATATATATATATATATGGTAGGTTGTAATTACCATGCTAAAGTGTTTATTTCAGAGATAGTTTGTGATAAAAATTTAAAACTAGGATAATTGGTGAACTTTCTAATATTTGCCTATGAAAAACTTTAAGTAAGTCATGGGACCGTAATCCTTACCTATACCACCTATTCATCTATCCCCAAATGTTACTCCACCTTGATTAGACCTTCTAGATTGATTGAATCCAATATGATGATTATAAATTCACTCTTGGTTATGGGCATCCCTCCATTTTAAACTTGGTAAAAAAATCACCTCAATTTTGGTTAAACATTCCAACTTTAGGTTGATTATAACCACCATAATTATGATAATGACCTTGATGTCCAACCTTATCAAACCCTAACACAGTGCTTCTTCACAATAAATTCTAACTCTGCAACCCAAAATCTCTAATGTGAAACATGTTAAGGAATAAAAATTGAAAAGTAATTCATCTAAACACACACACACACACACACACACACACACACACACACACACACACACACACACACACACACACACACACACACACACACGCACGCACACCCACATTCAAAAGAACACACACACACACACACACACACACACACACACACACACACACACACACACACACACACACGTGTTAAGGTGTGGAGCCTAAAAGCTTCACCAAGGAGCAAATTTGGCAGTTTTTAGGTTTACACAGTCACCGACGTTGGTCAGGAGCGACTGACGTCAGTCAGGAGTAGTTTAGAAGACATCGACGTCGACAGGAATCGGCCGACATCGGTCACAGGCAAACAGGTAAGAACCAATGTCGGTTACCTATGTGTCCAAAGAGCTATTTTTGAGGATAGAACCAAGTGTTTACATGATAGATTTAAGTCATAGTCTTAAGTTCGCCTCTCTATTATTAGTAAGACTATTTTTAGAGCCCTTGTTTAAGAGGCATAACTGTTGGTTGTAAATGCATGCTCAAGTATCCTAATTATTATATAATTGGGATAATTCTTCTTAGCTTATAGTAGTAGAGTGTTGAGAAAGAACAGTACAAAATTGTATAGGTGAATCATTCCAGGTTGTTGGAGTTGATTGTACTTGAGAGAGAGAGCTCTTGAGGGAAAGAGATCTAGAGAGAGATCTGTACATCTGAGAGAGGTGTGGAAGAAAGAAGTTTCTTCAATTGTATTCCTTCTGTAAAGATTTTAATACAAGTTTTCAAGGTGGTTTCTTGTATCTCTTGTTCTTTTCTATTATCTGATTCTAGTTACTTATCATTCTGATTTAATTCTACATTTATTGCTTTCATAAGTGTAATCAAATTGTTGGTTGATCCCCAACAAGTGTTATCAGAGCCTTGGTTGTAGGTTCAAAGCTTGATATTCAACAAGTGGTATCAGAGCTCAGGTTCACTAACAGGTGGTTCAGATCTGTGTAGTGTGTATTGATTACAGGTTACTCACAGGGGTTTCTGCAGGGATTTCTATTTGAGTGGGAGAAGCAATGGCAGAAGAAAGTAAGCTGAGAATGGAGAAGTTCAATGGCAAAAATTATCAACATTAGAGAATGCATATAGAGGATTATCTGTATCAGAAAGATCTATACTTACCATTAGGTGGCATTGCAAAGAAGCCCACAGACATGGATGATGAAGAATGGGAAGTTCTTGATAGAAAGGCTCTTGGGTCTATAAGACTGATTTTGGCATCTACTGTGATATCTAATTTGTCACAGGAAAAAACAACGGTAGAGTTGATGACTACTTTAGCAAATTTGTATGAAAAACCCTCAGCTTATAATAAGGTATATCTTATGAAGCAGTTATTTAATTTGCGTATGTAGGAAGGTGGATTTGTATCTAATCATCTGAATGATTTCCATGGAATTGTAAATCAATTAAGTTCAATCAAAATTGTGTTTGATGATGAAATTAAAGCTCTTTTAATATTATGTTCTTTGCTTGAAAGCTGGCATAGCTTAGTAATGGCAGTTAGTAATACTGCATCTGCTTCAAATATTTTAGAAATAGAGGATGTTGTCAGTGTTATCTTGAATGAGGAAATTCGTAGGAAAAGCACAGAGGAAACACCAGGGAATGCTTTAAGTTTTGAGAGCAGGGGAAGGCAAAAAGAGAAGAGCAAGAAAGGGAGATCAAGGTCTAAGTCAAAGGTGAGAGGTAAATCCAAATCTAGAAATGGCAGGAAGCCACAATGCTGGAATTGTGGAAAGATTGGGCACATAAGCAAAGATCACTGGTCAAAGTCTAAGGAGGACAATCAACATGAAGGAAAAGAAGAAGCAAAGGTTGCAGGTATTGCATAAGATGCTTTAATATTCTCTTTGCATAATAATATAGAATCTTGGGTATTAGATTTTGGTGCATCTTTTCACGCTACCCCTAATAGAGAATATTTTAGTGACTATATCCATGGAGATTTTGGAATAGTGTATTTAAGGGATGATGAGCCTTGTAAAATTATTGGCAAAGGTAAAGTGCAGCTGAAAATGCAGAATGGCAACACATGGGTGTTGAGAGATGTTATGCATGTTCCCAGCTTGAAGAGGAATTTGATTTCTGGAGGAAAGTTAGGGGATGAGGGTTGTACAGTAACTCTCACAGTTGAATCTTGGAAGGTGACCAAGGGTGCAATTTTAATGGCCAGAGGTAAGAGAGTAGGTACTCTCTATTTATGTAATTGTGTTACTAACAATTCTCCTTCTGTATTATCTACTTTAGATGTGGATGCAAAATTGTGGCACTCAAGGCTTGGCCACATGAGTGAGCAAGGAATGTCAATTCTTAAGTCTAAAGGTAAGCTTTCAGATTTGAAAAGCATAGATCTGGATTTTTGTGAGCACTGTGTTTTTGGGAAATAGAAGAGAGTGAGTTTTCTCAAGACTGGGTCAATAAAAAAAAAGCATAAGTTGCAGCTTGTTCACACAGACGTGTGGGGACTGGCTCAGGTTGCTTCTATTGGAGGATCATAGTACTATGTTTCATTCATAGATGATGCTACAAGAAAGGTATGGATCTATTGTATTAAGAAGAAATATGATGTATTTGAGACTTTTAAGATTTGGAAAGCTATGGTTGAGAATGAAACAGGCAAAAGATTGAAGTGCCTAAGATTTGACAATGGTGGTGAGTTCTACAGCTATAAGTTCAATTGGTATTGTTATATGCATGGAATCCATAGGCAAAGGATGGTTCCAAGGACACCTTAGCAAAATGGAGTTGCTGAAAGGATGAACAGAACAATAATGGAGCGTGCAAGGTGTATGAGATTGCATGCTGGCTTGCCCTCAGAGTTTTGGGCAGAAGCTATTGACACTGCATTGTACTTGATTAACAGAGGTCCCTCTACAGCTCTAGATGGTGGAATTTCAGAAGAGGCATGGACAGGTAAAAAGGTAGATCTCTTATTTCTCAAAGTTTTTGGTTGTGAAGCCTTTGTGCATGTTGATAAGGAAAATAGAAAGAAGCTGGATGCTAAGTCTATGAGGTGCACATTTATTGGCTATGGCTCTGATGATTTCGATTTCAGATTTTGGAATCTAGGAACTAACAAGATAATTAGGAGTCGTGATGTTGTTTTCAATGAAAAAGTGATGTATAGTGATCAGTTAAAGAAGCTGAATCATTCTAGGCAGAGCAATGGAGAATTGGATGAGGTGACGGTCCAAAATGAGCTCGTGGGAAAAATTAATCACAGAAAGGAAAACACAGAGACCGACGTCACCCAAGTAGGAACCGGTGTCAGTAGAACAAAAAACGATGTCGGTCATACAAAGACTGACGTTGGCAGGATAAGAACTGACGTCGGTCAGACAGAACTAATGTCAGCCAGTTACAGGCCTGGAGGTGACCGAGGTTGGTCACTATCATAAAATTTGGGTAGACAACGTGTTGTGGATAAGTCTCAAATGCCCATCAGGAGGTCAGAAAGGGTAAGTAAGCCTCCAATTAGATATTCTCCTTCATTATTCTATTTATTTCTAACTGATCGTGGAGAACCAGAGAGTTTTGAAGAAGCAATACATGTGGAGTCTAGGAATCAGTGGGAGCGTGGCATGGTTGAGGAAATGGAGTCCTTGAGAGAGAACTAAACATGGGATTTGGTTGAGTTGCCAGCAGGTAAGAGGACACTGAAGAACAGATGGACCTACAGATTGAAAGAAGGTGAGAATAGACAGATGAGATATAAGGCTAGGTTGGTAGTGAAAGGATTTGCACAAAAGCCAGGTATTGATTTTGGTGAGATTTTTTCTCTTGTTGTTAAAATGACTTCTCTACAGACTATACTGTCTTTAGTTGCTATTGAGGATTTGCATCTTGAGCAGCTAGATGTTAAGACAACATTTCTTCATGGAGATTTGGATGAGGAAATATATATGGAATATCCATAAGGATTTGAGGTTAAAGGTAAGGAGAAGTTAGTGTGAAAATTGAAGAAAAGCTTGTATGGCCTCAAGCAAGCTCCTAGACAGTGGTATTTGAGATTTGACAGGTTTATGACTGAGCATGGCTATAGTAGGTGTCAATCTGACCATTGTGTGTATTTTAAGAGATTGGATAATGGTAGATATATTATTCTATTGTTGTATGTAGATGATATGCTGGTTGCAGGATCACACATGCAGGATATCTCTGAGCTTAAGGTGAAATTAGCTCACATGTTTGCCATGAAGGATTTGGGAGCAACAAAGAAAATCCTTGGCATGAACATTAAGAGAGACAGGAAAAATCACAGGTTGATTTTGTTTCAAGAGGATTATGTGAACAAGGTGTTGAAACAATTCAATATGCAGGATGCAAAACCGCTAAGCACACCTTTGGCTAGACATTTTAAGTTGAGTAAAGAACAATGTCCTAATTCATATGATGAGGTAGAGTACATGAGTAAAGTTCCATATTCTTTCGTAGTAGGGAGTTTAATGTATGCAATGGTGTGTACTAGACTGGATATTGCCCAAGTAGTGGGAGTTGTAAGTATATGGCCAATCCAGGGAAGGAACACTGGAAAGTAGTTCAGTGTATCCTTAGATATCTGAGAGGAACCAACAGTAGGCATTTGTGTTATGGAGGTTCAGATACTTCTCTACATGGTTATGTAGATTCAGATATGGCAGGTGATTTGGATGGCAGAAGGAGCACCACAGGATATGTTTTCACTGTTGGTGGAATGATGGTTAGCTGGATATCAAAGTTGTAAAAGGTTGTTACCTTGTCAACTACAGAAGCAGAGTATATTGCAGTCACAAAGGCTAGGAAAGAGATGATATGGATGACACAGTTCATGGAAGAGCTTGGAAAGGAGCAAGAGAGTTGCAGATTATATAGTGATAGTCAGAGTGCAATTCATTTGGCTAAGAATTCAGCCTTTCATTCAAGAACAAAGCATATACAGCTAATGTACCACTTCATAAGACAGGTATTGGAGGATGGTGAGTTGAAGCTAGAGAAGATCCATATAGATAAGAATCTTGCTGATATGTTAACCAAGCCGGTTACTAAGGAGAAGTTGAATCTTCATTCAACTTTTGTTGGTCTTCATGATTGAGTTGAAGATGGAGGAGCTAGAAGATGTTGCTGTACAGGTACTGGTGCAGCTGTTTATCTCCAAGTGGGAGATTTGGTAGTTTGTAGGTTTACACAGTCACTGGCATTGGTCAGGAGCGATCGACGTCGGTCAGGAGTAGTTCAGAAGATGTCGGCATCGACAGGGATCAGTTGATGTCGGTCACAGGCAAATAGGTAGGAACCGATGTCGGTTACCTGTGCGTCTAGAGAGCTATTTTTGAGGACAGAACTGAGTGTTTGCATGATAGATTTAAGTCATAGTCTTAAGTCTGCGTCTCTATTATTAGTAAGACTATTTTAGAGCCCTTGTTTAAGAGGCATAACTATTGGTTGTAAATGCATGCTCAAGTATCCTAATTATTATATAATAGGATAGATCTTCTTAGCTTATTGTATGGTAATGTTGAAGAACAGTACAAAATTGTATAGGTGAATCATTCCAGGTTGTTGGAGTTGATTATACTTGAGAGAGAGAGCTCTTGAGGGAAAGAGATATAGAGAGAAATCTGTATATCTGAGAGAGGTGTGGAAGAAAGAATTTTCTTCAATTGTATTCCTTCTGGAAAGAGTTTAATACAAGTTTTCAGTGTGGTTTCTTATATCTCTTGTTCTTTGCTATTATCTGATTCTAGTTACTTATCATTCTGATTTAATTCCGCGTTTATTGCTTTCATAAGTGTAATCAAATTGTTGGTTGATCCCCAACAACACACACATTCACATAATTAACCATTTTCAAAATGGATTTTTTTTTTGACTTATATCTAAATAGATATAAATAACCACCAAAATTACCCCTATTGAACATCATTTGTGTTTCTTCCATGAATTTTATCTATATTATATATATTATGATAACTTGTTGATAAATATTTTTACAATAATTTTCAAAGTATATTCTCTTAGATGGTTATATGATATTCATTTTCAATCAATAAATGTTTTTAATGCTTTGGCAAATCAGTTTTTGACACACTTTTATATCAACATCGATGAATAATTATCATATTCTCAAATTTTAAAAGGTCAAACAAGGGTCTAATGAAATAATTAGTGAATATGTGTTAAGGTATAAGAATGTGCTTTGAAAAATTACAAATCAAATGGCTAACAATGAGATTTAATATATTTTTACATAAAGCTTTCTCTCTCCTCTTGTGGAGTCCATTATTTTTGATAAATTTAAATCGTTTGATGAACTATACCATATAATCAAAGAGCATGAAGTAAATTTGATTACTTTGAGAAAACTCAACTATGTTTCAAATTTTTCATTTAATTAAAATTTAAAGTTTCAAAGCAAGCCCAATTATAAGAGAAAATAAACTGAAAGCAAGAATGAATCAAAAGTTACAATTAATTTTACATCACAAAAACCTCAAAAGCTTTAGCTACAAGTTCCACATAGGAGTCAATTCTCAAAGTTTCCACCATTTATTTGTGGAAAAATATATTATAATGCAATCTAATCTCTCTTCTTCCACCAATGTAGGATATGTCTAAATCCAAATCTATAAATTTTGACAGTAATGCATACTGTGATCATTATAGATGTATTGGACATTCTACAAATATATGTTTTAATCTCAAGCACAATATTCAAGATCTAATTGACTAAAACATCATAGATATTGGTATACCTATTGAAGAGGCTAAGCCATAATAAAATGACAATGAAAGTCTTAAAATTTATAAGTATCCTTTTCCAAATCATGAATATAATAACAAGGATAATTTTAAAGTTCATTATGAATATAATGTTCATCCTCCTTCTACATATTTACAACCACTTAATAGCATTATTGGTATAATTACAAGCAAACAAGAATCATGTCTTATAATAAAATTTTATGATAGTGAAGTTGTTGATGATGATTCAGATATACATTCATTATTTATTCTATCACATGTTAACAAACAACCCACCCATAGTGTCATGATAGGCAATGGATCAAGTGAAAATGTGTACACCATAACACTCCATTCTCTTGGTTATAAAAAACAAGATTTACATGGTACTTATAGAGTTATAAAAGGATATGATGGGAATACACAAGATACTATTTGGCATATAGTTTTTAGTTTACAAGTGGTCCCTCTCATAGTGCCTACTCCATTTCTAGTTCTACCAAACACATGGGTCTTTGATATGTTATTAAGATGCCCTTGGATATAAAATATTAGAGTAGTATCTTCTACAATACATAAATTTCTCAAATAAAATCATGATAATAAATTATTTAAAATTTAAGGAATCCAATATAAATATCCTTTAGAGCCAACTATGTTTACTTATTCAATGGAACAATTACCTAGTACAATTATTGAACAACATGGTAATGAACTAGTTTATATAACTATTCAATAACATTTTACAAATCATATTACAACTTCTAATGAGCATGATCATATTTCAAAATTATTTTCTCCATTTTATTATGAGCATAATACAGTTACACATGAGCATATATATTTTTTTTCATATAGCATGGTACATCCTCCTATGTAGAAAGTGACACCTACAAGGAAACATTCATCTTCTAAGGCATAATAGGTTATTCCAAGAGATTCACCACATCTATAGGTACATTTTGTTTAAAATATTATTATCCTATACAAGAGTATAAGTTCAACATGATCATATAAGTAGTGATTCAAAGGTTTATAGTACAACATATGTCTCCTATTTAGACTCAAAGACATCTACAATTGGCACTTCTTCATCACAAGACGTAACTCCTTCATATCATGCCATGAATTATACATATATGCCCATCATTGATATCATTAGTTATATACTTGAATTTTTACTTATCCATATATTCTTTGATTTCTTTCTATTTATTATAGATTTATTTGACTTTTGCATACTTACCCTTTAAATTTTCAACTTGATTCAAAAAATATAAAACACTTATCTATATAGAACTCTATTTGATTAATATTGCATATCTTAAACACTATGGAACTTACATGATCTCATATTTATACTTTTTACATGAGCAAATTTAGCCTCTTCCCCATTGAGGAGTATATACATTCCTACAAATTTTACATATTCTGACTACATTGTTATGACTCAAAGTTACATCTACATTGGGGGCACATTTTTTTCCTTCCACCCTATCATGCTATGATTTTACACTTTGTTGGGGATTATTTGAATCCCTTATACTTCCTCTATTTTCAAATTTTTCTTCTTAACATTTCTTATTCAAATCTCTTTTAGCATTCAAAAATTTAAAAAATTCAAAAATATGCATATATTTCAAAAATTTAAAAATAGCAAAAAAATTCAAAAAAATAAAAAATAGGACCTAAAGCATTTTCAAATGTTCTTAACATAATTATTTTCACATGTTGTTTACTCTATTTTAAGTAGATAGAATATTTCATATTTGAATACATAATTCTTCTCATAATTTACTTGAGTGTGAAATAGGACATTATTTCACATGCTTATTTGATGTCACGCTTCCCTTTTACCCAACAACATTTCTAAGTTGGTGGCATCTATTCATTCTTCATGAACATTGTTATAGGTTGTATTTTATAATCATATGAATGTCTTGATAATCACTCATATTTTTCACATGTATTACATGCAATATCCTAATTACTAACATTCAAATTTATACATATGATCGAACTATAATAGTCTCATTTGTTACATGTTTTGATTTGAATTATTATTTTACTACATGATAAGTTATACTTGCTTACTTATTATGTGTTTGACACTTGTCCTTGTATGTTAAAATTATTTTTTATATGGCATCATTATTCCATTTTCATGTGGCCCGTGGACTTGTTATGAAACATTTCTATGTCCCTTATTTGTGGCCTCTTATATGACATTACATTAACACTTGTTTTTTCTTAGTATGGTGTCATGATTCATATCATGCATTATATCTATGTTACCATGGTACCATGACTCATGTCATAAATCACTTGTGTTGTGGATCCTATTCCCAAATTACAATGTATTTCAAACATTATACATTCAAAATGCATTATACACTCTTTATGTATTCTCATCGAGATTCAGGGCTGGGCAGGCCTTGAGCAGGGGCTCGGGGGTGGTACCTCCCAAGTGGGGATTTGGGGGTTGCAACCCCCAAAAAATAGGGGTTCGAGGTTGGTGGCCCCCAAAAAAAATTTTGGACCCCCTTAATGAGGAACCATTTTGGGTTGACTTTTCCCATGGTTTCAGTACCCATTCTTTTTTAAAACCACTATGTTGATGTATTATGTATAGATAGATATTAGGTAGATAATACATCATGAGAAAAAGGATTTGAGAAATAAGAATAGAGTGTGTGAATTCAGAAGGGTTTGTTGAGCACAACTCTAAACAATATTTATGCATTGTAACTTGGAGAAGATAGATCTAAGAGTGGATTATACTCTGTTGGCTTGTAATAAAATTTGATCAAGTGTTTTTTGGTGGTTATAACCCATATTAGGTGAACCATGTTAAATATTCTCTTCTTTTTGTGTATGTTTATTTCTATTCTTTATGCTTCTCTGTTCATATCTATTATTATTCTAATTATGTGAAATTATTTTTGCATTAATTTTTGATTTATTCCTAACATCACTTATATATTATATGCTTACTCTAATGCCATGATATACATATCACATACATTTATTTTATGATTCAACATTATATCTTTATACCATATGTTTCATATGTAAATTCAATGCTATACTCAAATACTATGATGCAATTAATTTTAAAAATCAAAGTGCTATATCCTTCACATATGTTTTATTTCAAGATAAGTGAATTTCAAGATGGGCTTGCTTGGAACATTCATGATTTGTGAGAGTTTTTTTAGATTTATGAAAATATACATTTTTCAAGTAGTAAGATGATTAGGCATTTTTAGATTATGAGGGCATGTGGCATGCATGTGTACTCATTTCCATAGTTGCAAAATACATATTTAAAACTGTTTGAAAGTTTCAAGTTTCAAAGTTTAATTTTTTTTTAAAGATTCTAAAAGTGGAAAAATTCAAAGGATTTAAAGTACAAAGTTTCAATTATAGTTTCAAATATAACTTTAATACATTATAAATATGGAGGCATGATATTCATTCATGTTCACATTTCTACTATGGCATTTCCAAAATTATTAAATTTTAAGTTTCAAAGTTGCAAAGTTTTAAATAGAATCTAGATATGTTTGTAGAAATGTAATTCAACTTAGTTTCAAGTGCACCAAATTATATTTTAATGACACTCAACACCTATGGTTACACTTTTATATATGTAGTAGGCCATAGTTTTTGGCTATAACCCTTTAAATATTTAATAGAGTATTCCATACAGGCAAATAAGAGTTGGAGCATATCCTTTCCAACATAATAAAATTTAATGGTTTTCAAATTGAGACTTGATCGCTCTTGATTTACCATAATTCAACAATTCTCCAAATGTACCAACAAGTATGAATCCACTTTGCAATCACCAAAGTTACAGAGAAATTTGATCTCTTTATTCACTTCTCAGATTACAAATAGAAAATTTTCAATTTTCAATTTTTTAGTATGATAAAATATTAATTTTAGTTGCATTTTTATAGGTTATTATATTATATCATATTTCATAATCAATCTTCACATCCAAAGATATATTATGTATACACACAAGTTTGTATCTACTTTACTCAAGTAATTTCACTTCTACATCACTAGAATAAAGTGGGGGAATATTTAGACACATAAAATTAATCATTGAGTGAATTACAATGTTTTATTACTAAAATTATTACCGTTACTTATTCTATTTTTTATATAAATAAATTAAAATTTAAGCCAAAATAGTGTACTTGTGACCATTCTTTTGACACACTTAGCTCATGACCAATTATAGAACCTTTTAATCCCTTTCCTTCACTTTTTTTTTTATAGATAACCCATTATTATAAGCAAATATATGAATCAAAATTTCTCTATCTTGACCAATTAATAGTTTAAGCTCACTATAATATTGAACCATACATTTTCCTTAGTAACTCTTTCCTTTAGGACACTAGTTCCTCATATAGACAATATCGCACCCCACTATTGTCCACCTTTCTAAGATCATCCTCCCACCAATTAACAACTATTTTTCAAAATAAAAAAATTGTATAAGGGTAAATCCATAAGTTTAGCAAGATGCATCTAAAGTAACTATAAAAATACCACTATAAAATAAAATTTCAAACCATTTTACACACAAGAGACTCCCACACTGAAAAACACTAGGATTCTATTTGCACATTGAGAGAAAATTCCCTATTTCACCCAATTATAATTACATACAACCCTAGTAGCATTGAGCTAAAGTAAAAATACACCTCCAAGGTCACAAGTAATGTTTGAATCGCTTAATCACAATAAGATTGCTCCAACATCTAGCATTTTACACTAGTTTCACACACACCACTGTAGCATAGGAGAACTATATATATTTTGATCCATATTTAGATTATTAGTATGGAGGCACCACTTGATACATGGGGTATTGAGTTCAAGAACAACTTCAATCACTAACCCATTTTTATTTTGTGATTGAATTTTATCTTCTTGTCTATTGAGCTAGGGTTTTGAACAAAGAAAGAGTTATACAATGGTCCTTGTAGAAGATTATAATCTCCCACATATTTTATAAATTATGTAGGTGAAAGTGAATATAACTCTAAAAAATCATAAACATATTGTCTTCCATATAAGGTTATATGTAATCAAAAATACATCATGTCTATGAATTAATCCAAGATTAGATAAGATATATCACACCTACACTTCTGATTGGGATACACTTATTAAGCGAGAGCATGACCAATATGGGGATCCACTAAACCTGATTATGGGATCAATTGTATCACTTGTCACAACATATCATGCTAGGAAGGGTTCCAAAGTCTACAGTCTAACATAATCACACAACAACCCTAATGGATTCCTAAGGTTTAAAAGTTCACTCTATTCTAATAGCAAGAAAGCAAAATCTATTTTAGTGCACACCAAAGCTTGTGGTACAAAGTGGGGGTTATAAGCAATAAAACAAACATGTATAGGTAACTTCAATTAAATTAAGTATGAGTAAACCCTAATACATATAATATGAAAGATAGTATTATTCAAGCCAACACTTATGCTACTTCTATCTACTAAAAGAGAGGAGAACAAAGTTAGAATATACTTACCTGGATGTGAACCTGTCGAGACTCAATCTCTCCCTTGACCAAATGGTCTTTGTGAGAGGTTTTTATGGTTTGTAAAGATAACTAAGAAAGGCAAAAGCATCCAAGATTCATCCACAAGGCTATATTCTCCAAATAAGAAACCTAAGCTAAGTCTCCTCAAGTAGAATGGTGGAAGAGCAAATTGTGAAAAAGCATGAGTGAATAATAAATCTTGATTGCACATATGAATAATTACTAAAATGATCTTGTATATATAGGTAGATCTTACCCTAAATACTTTTGAGAACATTGGCTATATGGGGTCAAACCAGTCAACCTAGTGGTTTTTAAGGATAATATACCAAGTCTGAGATAGGTCGACCAAAGGGATAATAAGATAAGAAAGTAAAGAATACCCCTGAACTATATTGGGTCAACCCAGTACAATCTAAAGTCCAAATAGAGTTTAAGATAAGAAAAGGAGGAATGAAAGAGGAAAAGAATAGAGGATTACTCAAGGGAGGATAAATATCTTAGGTAATGGTTTTGAGATATAGTTGGATTGGTAATAATGTGGAAATAAGGGACAATAATCTTGAGAATCACCAAAGGTCTGCCCACCCCTTTCTTAGTGCACCCTTTAGGGTGTGCACTCAGAGAGATTAAGTCTTGATGGGTTATTAAGAGATGTAAAGAATCAATATTTGATAAAAGTTAAAAATATTATATGTATACATATGCCTCACTTAAATCTCATCACGTGTCACTAAAGTATAATAAGGGATGGTTTTTTGAGAAAGAACTTAAGGACACACATAATGTTGATGCTACGAAAAAGTTGCAGTATTTTAAATCACTAAATAACTAAAAATGGAAACTAATCTAAAAATTAAATGTAATACGCACCTTGACTTACCTTTATCATGAGATGGTTATCTTTTATGTTGTTAGTTTTGATTGTATAGGGTGCAGAGAATAATTTTGGCAAACCCAAAAATATAAAACTAAAGAGAAAAAATAAACAAATGTAAGAAAATCCAAGATAGTTGGTGCTATGAGGATGGGATGTACTTGGGAAATTTGGCAAGTTGGGGTGATAGGTGCTATGTTAGACCAAATGACAAAGTCAAACAATAAGAGTAAATCAAGTAACAAAAAATCCAAGGCTACTAAAGACCAAAAAACTTAAACAATTTATCCTTAATTAAGAAAGGCAAACTCACCAAATCAAACCAAGGATACATGTCAAATAAGATGGTAAAACAATAACAAATAAATAGTAAAAGACCTAAAAAAATGGTAAAAAAACATTGATGAGTGAGTAGTAACAATCCACATCTCAATCATCAATGTAAAAAGATGCATAAAAGGAAAAAAAACATTGATGAGTGAGGAGTAACAATCCAACCTCACTCAAACATGGAAAAAGAGTATGAACTCAGGTGTCCATAACAATAAGTCAAAAAAATTATGAAAAATGGTCAAAGGAAAGTAAATTAAGTGTAGTAATGTAAATCATGGTATAAAGAAAGAAACAAAAAATACTTAGTTGCTCAAACATGTTGTTTCACTCTAAGGATAGATAAAACTAAAAAAAAGTAGTGATAGCATGTTTTTAAGAGGTGACAAAGAAAGAATTAAAGAAGGGAAAATAGATTTAGAATCACAATTTATCTATCAAGGGGGGAAATGAAATGGGTGGAGGGTATAATGAAGGAAAAACCAAGGTAGAAGAACTCTTTATCAAATTCAAGACACTCAAATTAGTTTTGTCAAAATAAGAGGACTTTCAACCTTAAGAACTATGAAGAACTTATCTTAGTAACACAAGTCTTAGGAAAAAAATGGAGTATACAGATCATCCCATGAAGGGTATATGCATGAAAAGTAAAATAGACCTACATCCCCAAAATGTGTTCCCCCTCTTCAAGACCCCTTATAGAACCATCGATCTAATACAAAGATTGGGTAATTGCATGAGAAAGTAGGTAGTACCATAGAGTTTTTTTAAAAATCCCCTATTCCAATCTACTGGCTTACTTCACCCCAAAGGACTTTGGCTCTATTTGAAGCTGACTATGGAGTTTGAACTTCGATTGGAGATAAGAGATGTTATTTTAATCATGTATTTTGGTGTGAATTTGATTTTTAAAATATATATGTTGCCTTTTATATATCATTGCCTTTTGCTTTAAATGATTTGGCTTTTAACTTTTTTGATGGCTTTTTCTAGATTCCTCCTCCATACGGATTTTGAAAACCAAACATGGGTGATAAATATGACTTTCATTTGAAAACTTGGGACAAGGTTCCTAAGAGAGAGAAAATTCAAAGAGCATGGGGTCTAAGAGTCTCATAAATATAGGTGAAATAAAAGTTCTATCTTGACTTTGACCTTGTTTTATCCAATGTAGAGATGAAAGAAAGGGGAAATCAAGAAGAATGACACATAGAACAATTTGAATTGCTTTAAATCATAAAAAATGTGACAAAGGGTAAATAGGGATACAGTGATAGTAAAGTGTGATTTCTTATCATAAGAAAAGGGGTAAATTGAGGAAAACATGCTAACATAGATTGTTGTATAGATTTCATCTATCAAAAGAAATAAAAGTTAAAGTTTGAGAATAAGGATGAAGAACATGAAATGATGATAATTTTATGAGGATGTTCAAGTCCTATCCATGGTTTTACAAAGAAACTCATAAAAAATATACTCATGAAGGTGCTAAAAAGTAAGAGAAAAGCAAGGTGAGGGAGCCTTCTTACAAAGCAACTCATAAAAGAAAAAATCCAAAGGATGCCAAAATAACATTAATAAGTAGTAACAAGAAAAGAAAAAAATAGATAAAAGATGGTGGTTTTCTGAGGAATGTTGGGTCTTATCCATGGTCTTACAAAGCAAATCAAAAATTAATAATCCAAAGGGTGTGAAAAACAAGAGAAAATACAAGAAGATAAGGAAGACTATGGTACATCAAGAAAATAAAAGACCAAAAGGGAGGACTAAAATTTTATAAAATGAATGAAAATGTTATAGAGGGAGAAACCCATGCTTAAGTAACCTACAAAAATTATTAGATAGATATAGATAGAAAGCATGAAAATAAGTAAATGTTTAGGCAAAGAACCTTTTAAGGAATTGGGCATTGGTGAGTTCTTTGAAAACATGGCTTTCATTGGTTTGAAGAAGGTAAGTGCTTGGACCAAGAATGCATTTAACTAAATATAGGCCCCACCATTTTTGGGTATATTTACCTTCATTATCATGGGTGTAATCTAATTTAAGGATAAGATCACCAACATTAAATGTGTATAATTTAACATGTTTTTTATATTGTCAGGTGATGTGAGCCTTGTATTGGTGGTTATGTTGTAAGGCAAAAAGATTGCATTAATCAAGAAGATTAAGGGAATGAAGGTGAGATTAATACAATTATTAATCAAGGATAATGTCATGAATAGATATAATAAGAGAGGGAAGCTCAAATTTTAAAGTCACAACTGACTTAGAACCATAGATTAGATAAAATGGAGTGGCCCTGGTGGTAGTGCGTATACTAGTTCAATGGGCCCAAAGTACAGGGTAAAGATGAATATGTGAATCTATGTGAGTTTCATGAATTATATTTTGGAGAATTTTATTAGTGGCCTCAACTTGACCATTGCATTATGATGATAAGGTGTGGAAAACTTGTGATTTATCCTAAATTCGATGTAAAATTGTTTAACATGTTTGTTTTTGAAATTACCACCATTGTTAGAAATGATGGTATGGGGAATGCCAAAGCAAAAAATAATTTTGTTAAGAATGAATTTAGAAATGGTAGGATTGGTAATGTTAATGAGGGGCATGGCTTTTACCCACTTGGTAAAAAAATTGGTAGCAGTGAGGATAAAAACATGCCCATCTTGGGAGTGAGGAAGTTTACCAATGAGATCAAATCCCCACATGGAAAATGGCCATGGAGATTCAATATTTTGAAGTTTAGAAGGAGGTGAATGGAAAAGAACATTGTGAAGCTGATAAGGAGTGCCTTTTTTTAGCATGTTTAATTGCATCTTTTTTGAGAGTAGGCCAAAAGTAACCCATACATAGGCATTTGCATGTTGTAGCATGTTCACTATAGTGACAACCATAAATGCCCCTATCTGCTTGTTCAAGAAGAGGAGGGACCTCATCTTGCATAACACAGTAGAGCAAGGTACCTTTAGCATTAAGATAATAAAGGATGTTGTGTCAAAATACATACTTGAAATCTTATTTAGAAATGCATGTCTTTTCACAAGAATCTAAATTAGGAGGATAAGTTTGATGTTCTAAGAATTTAATGATGTATTTATACCAAGAAATTTGTCTAATGGTAATATCCTCAATATGACAAATAAATGAATCTGTTGGTTGAATATAAGATAGAGATTTTCTTATCTATATAAGAAAAGAAGGATTAGAAATAACTTGATGTGGATGATATAGAGAAGCTGAAGAGGCAAGGGAATCAACAATGGAATTTTGATCTCTAGGAATAGGCTCAATAGTGAAAGAAATAAAATTATTAGCGAGAGTGGTTATAATTTGATGATAGGTAATAAGGTTCTCACTTTTACATTGATAATCACCATTAACTTGATGTAAAATAAGTTGAGAATCACCTAAAGCATGGAGGTATTGAATGTCTAAATCAAGATTAGTTCTCATGCCTAAGATAAGAGTTTTGTACTCAACCATATTGTTGGTGAAATAAAAGGTGAAACAAAAAGATAAAGGAATTATTTTAATGAGAGGACTTGTGAGAATGTAACCTACCCTAGCTCTTTGAAGGCATTTAACACCATTAAAATGAAGGGTCCAAGTATCCTCGTACAAGTCAACATTGATTTCAGGGAGATCCTCGATAATTCCCTTTGGTTTAGTAGTACCAGAGGGAGTGGAATATTCTTCAATATTATTAGCTTCAAGATTAGTGGTAAACCTATGAAAATAATATTTAAGAGAGATAACTTAATTGAGACCTTCAATGTAAAGGATATTGTCATCTAGAAGGTCATCTTGAAGAGTAAAAGTGACTAGAATAGGAGTTGCATCAAGTTGATCAGCTATGACTTGTGATTTAACAACTTTTTGAGTGATGATGTGAAGATCAAATTCCATAAAAAGGGCCATCCATTTTCCAATTCTATCTCTAGGAAGAAAGTCTTTGGATAAGAAATGATGACGGGGGTTGAAATGAATAATGGCATAGGTAGTTTGGTAAAGCATATAATGATGAATATTTTTAGCCACAAAATAGATGGTGAGGCAATCATGTTCAATTTTGGTATAATGTGTCTCATAGTGAATAAGGCTTAATCTAATGTAGTGGATATCATACTCTCTTCTCATATAATCTTGTTGGTCAAGCATTACCCTAACAAAAATAGGTGTGGAAGCAGTGTATAGAATCAAAGGTTAATAATTATAAGGAGGATGAAGATTAGGTGGATGAAGTAAAGAATCTTTCATGTTATCAAAATGTTTTTAACATGGATCCATCCATTCTAAATTAGTACCTTTCTTGAGAAGTCAATTTATAGAGTGAGTTTGATATGCCATTTCGAGGATAAATCATCTAATTGACCCAATCTTGCCTAAATAAGTATGAATATCAAGAACATAATGAGGAATAGGCATGTTGATGATAGCACTAATTTTGGCATAATCAATGTCAATTCCATGAAGAGAGACTAAGAAACCTAATAATTTTCCAAATGTGACTCTAAAGACATATTTGTAAGGATTAAGTCTACCTTTATATTTAAGGAGATGATCGAAGATTATAACAAGATTATAAAGATGGTTATTACGATGTTTAGATTTATAAATAAGATCATCATAGGTTTCAATAATTTTATGAATGAGATTGTGAAAAATGTGGGTCATTGCATGTTGGTAGGTGGCTTCCAACATTCTTGAGACTGAAGGGAATTTCGACATAGCAATAGTTGCCCCATCCATGGTGAAATTAGTCTTATATTGGTCTTCAAGAGTGATATTAATTTGATTTTATCCCAAAAAACCATCCAAAGAGATAACATTTTGTAACCAACCATGTAATCAATGATGGCATTTATTGAAGGTAAGGGGAAGTTATCCTTGAGACAAGTAAGATTAAGATTATGGAAATAAATATAAATGTGAATAACCATAGTGACTTTATTTTGAATGGGAACAATGTTGGACACCCATTCAAAATAATCCATTTGTTTGATAAATTTTACATCGAGTAATTTGATGATTTCCTTATGACATAAGGTTGAAACTTTAGGAATTTTTTTTTGGATGCATAGGCTTAGTATTAGGATAAGTAATGATGTTATACACCACAATGATAGAGTCAATGCCAGGCATGCCACAATAATACCAAGAAAAATATTCATGATATTTTTCAAATAATAAACTAAAATGATCATATTCCATAGGTGAAAGCTCTTGAGAAACTATAATCAGTTGAGGACAAGATGGGGTATCATATTCGATGCAAATGGTTTTTTCAATAATAATGGCATTACCATCTTGAAAGTGATATGGTTCATTAGGCAAGGATCAAATTATATTTGTTTTAGGATCAATGTTAACGATGAAGTTATTGAAGCAAGGAGTTGTAGTTTTAAAATTTCCAAGTTTATGATGTTGTCAAAGAAGTTGAGTTTTTCGAGCATGGAATAACTCAATAATAGCTTCATCATTAGGCAAGGTAAGAAGAGGACCATAATATTTGACATCTACTTCAAGATCAACAATTTGATTTCTATGGTCATTATATTTAGAATGAATCTAATAGACATCAATTGCCTTGGCATCAAGCATAATGTCAAGAGTAGAAGAAGTAGATAGAATAGAAGAGATGGGTATATCAATGGATTTAATGATGGGAGAAGGATTGGAAGCAATGATTGGATCCAAAGGCATAAGAACATATAGATGTTCATAAGTTATAACTTGTTCTACCACCTAAGGAGTATTAATAAAAGGAGGATTGATAAGAGGCACATGACCCTCAAGATCTAAGGTATGATCCCAAAAAATGGTATGCACATCTTGATTAAAAGAATGGGATTTGGGCTAAAGTTTTTTAGTAGTGCTGGACATCCAAATATCTAGATTGAACTTGGGACATGATATAGTTATCATCATATGTTGGAGAAATCATACAAGCTTGACAAATGGGGGGAGTTTGAGAAGGTGAAATCCCAATATTGATAAATATACGAGGAGACATGATGAGAGGATCTTGAAATAATTTATCCATTCCAAAATCATTACAAGTGAAGGCATCTTCTTATAAATAAGGCTCCTAAGTGTTGCATGGAGGGGTAAAGTCAGTAATCTCATCAATAAGAGGAACAATATGATCTCATGGTAACATAAAGGGAGGAAACCATTGCAAGATATATGAAGGCAACTTGGTAGTATTTCAAGTGTGTTATAATTCATTGGGTTCATCATCATTAGAATCCACAAGAGTAACATGTAAATCAGGACTCGTGTTGATGAACTCAAGTAAAGGAGCATTGTTAATCTTAGGATTTGTAAGAATGTGATATTGAGGTTTAAGATTAGGAAGATAAATGCTCCATAGATTGGGATCAACTTCATGCTTGTACCATTTTCCATTATGTAAGAATTTAATGCATTGACTACCAGAAGAATTAATAGCTCACATTTTATGGGTCCATGGATGACCAAGAAGGATATTGTAAGATAAAGGGAGATCAAGGACCATAATATCGGTTTGAATGGTCTTAGGTCCTATGGTTAATGGAAGCCAAATAAAATGAAGTGTATTTTGATTAGTCTTATCAAAACCATGACAAGTGAGACAGGGGTGTTTAAGATGATATTTATTATAATCAAGTTGTTTTATGAGCCATAAGGATGTCACATGAATACCAGATCCTTCATCAACTAGAAATTTTCTAATAAGAGTGGTATTATGGCTATTTTGATAAAGAGTGGTGGATCATTGGCACAAAAAATAATTTTATCATTAATCATATCCTCTTCAAGGAATTTAATGGAAGGTTTGGAAGAGGGACATAAGGTTTAAATGGTGTTGACATTAGTAGGTTGAGAGTCACTAGAAGGTGGTTTTTCATCAATGGAGGATGGATCTTCAATTTTTTGAAGTTGTTTCATAAGGAATTCGTGATGGTAGGATGAGGTGAAAACAAACTCCATAAGAGGAATCTTACAAGGCATAGAGTTGAGCTCTTTAAGAAATTTCCAATGAGATTTAGAAGAACCAACACAAGTTTTAGAAGGTAAATTAGTTTTGGAAGGTATAGATGTGGTTGGAGGATCAAAAGGAGGAAGTTGTTCCTCATGTGCTTCCAAATCAATATTAGTGGTTTTAATATCTTTAAGAAATTTTTATTCTAAAGATGGCTTTTTAGGCTTGGTAACGGGATCTTTGTAAACCAATTTACAATGATAATTGACCTTTGTAATGTTGACATATTGAGAGTTTTTATAATATTAATCATAATCAACAATGATGGCACAAACATCCTTGACATTTTCTTGATTATTTGAAGAATATTTTTGGTTATTAGAGGTAGAGACTTTAAAAAATTGTTGTTTTTGGGAAGAAATAATGTATTCTTGATGATGACGTTTGATCATAGATTCATGATTTAATGAATCACCAAGCATATAGGAAATAATAAATTTATTAAACCCTCTACAAGATTCATGAGAATTCCCAATGTCGACATGGAACTAGTAAAATAAGTTAGGGTCATACCACTTAGGATGAGGATTAGGATAGATGAAAGGTTTTGAGGGAGGTAAAAATTGTTTCATTTGCTGAACCAAAAGAGGTGTATGAGAAAGTGAAGGGATATTAGTCTTGGTAACTCCTTGTTTGGTTTTTGAAGCATTAATAGTGATATAATTAGATGTTCAGAAATATACTTTAAGAATTTTAGGATTAGGTTTGAATTGATTCATAAGAAAATCTTGATGCTTAGCTTGATCAAGAGCTTCATTAAGTGTTTGGGGAGCAAAATTTTGAACCTTATATTGGAGGGTAGGAGTTAAATACATGATAAAGAGTTTGAATAAGTTATTATCATTCATTTTATGATCATATTTATGAGCTAAATATTTCCATATTTTGATAAATTCATGAGTTGATTCAGTTGGAGATTGCTTAGCATTGATAAAGTAGCTAAGACAATTTTTGGGAAGATCATTATGTTGAAAATATTTAACCAAAATATTAACAAAATATTCAAGTTTTCAAATATAATGTTGGGGTATTTTATTATAAAATTATAATACATCATTGGTGAAGGTTTTGACTAAGATTTTAGTAGTGACAAAGGTATTAGTTTGGATCAAAGGCTTTAAGAAATGAGGCAGGGTCCTTAGTCCCATCATATTTGATAGTTGGAGATATGTTATCAATATCAATGGAAATAATGAAGGGAGATAAAGGCTCATTTCAAATGGTTTGAATCATATTTTTATTCATTATGGGTTGAGGAATAATGTTACCAAAGGCATCCCTAGGAGGTGGATAAATATAATTAGGATTAGCTTGAGGATGAATATTTGGAGGTTGATTAGCCACATTGATTAAGTTTTGTTTAAGTTTCATCATTTGGTTGGTATTATAATTTTACATAATTTTCATTTTTTTAATAACTTGGGCTAATATTTGGGTTGTATCAAGAGGTGGGTTGGTGTTTGTAAGAGCATTCACCATATTGGTATTAGGGAGAGGATTGCTAAAAGAAGGATTAGTGGGATTTTTAAGTAAACTTGTATCAATAACTCCCGTATTAGTTTGAATATTTTGAGAAGTTTCTTGGTAAGTATAGAAAAGATTAGATCCATCAACTTCATCTTGAGGTGTTATTTTCACCATGTTGTAGTTCATATATGGAAGAGAGGAGGTTTCCCAAGAGTGATGGTGCTCTTGGGAGGAAAAGAGAAGAAGAAATTAACATCCTATATATTAACTAAATGGATTCAATCTATCCAATAAGATTATGATAGGATATTTCATTCTAACTAAAGAGAGATGAACATAATGCAAAATTGAAAGGATAAAGAACTAGATTAACAAACAGGGAAAGTAGAAAATAGTATAGGGTCGATTAGGTAAATCTAGTATAGAAAATAGGATATGTAAATTGTATAGGGTTGATCCAATATAATGAAAAAAGGCAATAAAAATATGAAAAAGGTGTTACAGACTATACAAGGTCGACTGGGTCAATCCAGCATAGTAGGTAAGGATAAAGAACAAGATGATAATAAACTTATGAATTGAAGTAATATAACTTTTGTAGCTAATATATGAAAGTAAGAGATGAAATGAAATAAACAATCAATTAGATTAATATTGGTCAATCCAATTGATGCACACAAAATAAAACCTTGCACTAACACTGGCTAATGTAAGTTTTTACACACATAAGTGAACACAAAGAAAGTAATCAACTTGAAAAGTAAATATAACTAATATTTCAAATTTATTGTTAATTATATTATTAAGATATGATTTTAATGTGATTGGAAGTTGGCTATAAGCAAGGTACTAGCTAGCAATCTAAGGATGGTTTCAAGTAGTTAGGGTTGAAAGGGACTATAGTGGTAATGATAAAAGCTTGGTATTGGGGCCTAGCCCCTCACTTCACACACCATAGTGACAAGGGTGTTAGGTTCTTAGCCAAAATATACCATTAACCATTCTTTATACTTGACTAGAGAATCAAGTCAGCTTCCCCCTTGGTGATGAAATCCAAGTAAGTTGGCCTAGGGTAGACAAATATTAAAATGTTTGCTTATGTTTTATGATTTGTACATGTGTGCATAAAATATAAATATTGAAACTAAATTATTAATTTAAAATCCCCTAATTACACTATGTGTACTATTCTAAGCATGCAAGCAACATGAAAAGAAAGTGTGAGCTAATTACTAATAGATACGATGTTAATTCCAACTTTGAAACAAGGTATAGTATGAACAATATATGCATAAAATATAGAAAAGGGTTGATAGGGTCAAACATATACTACAAAATCAAAGTTTTAAAATGAATTGGGTTAGTAGTTTTGATCTAATTATTTCATACAACACATAGAACATAAAACTAGGTCAACAGTGTTGATTTAGTTGACTATGCTAGGTCGATGTTAATTCCAACTTTGAAACAAGGTATAGTATGAAAAATATATGCAAAAAATATATAAAAGGGTTGATAGGGTCAAACCTATATTACAAAATCAAAATTTGAAAATGAATTGGGTCAGTAGTTTCGATCTAATTATTTGATACAGCACATAGAACATAGAATTGGGTCAACAATTTTGAGGACTAAAAAATATGACATGAAAGACAATAAAGAGAGAAAAAATAATTAAAAAATAACCTTGGTAGATCAGATATGTAATAAATAAGATTATTAGTCTAGAACCTGGAAGTATGCTTGAGAAACATGTAAATAGGGTCGATAGTATTGATAAATCTATACAAAAACCTACTAAAAAGTGATGAAATTATAAGGTGTCAACTGGGTTAACCTAGTAGGGTAAACTAGGTGTCTAAAAGGTTGTAAACCTATATTGGGTTTATTGGATCGATCTAGTTACCTATTCTTGTAACCTACACATAGATAAAAAGAGCTAGGTTGACAGAATCGATCTAGTATGTCAAAATATATGATCAAAATGATGATCAAAATAAATGAAGGAAAAAGTGAACAAATATTGCAAAGGTTAGTTTTCATTGGGTTCACCAGAATGTATGCAATCATAAATGCATCATGTCTATGAATTAATCCTAGATTGGATAAGATAGATCATACCTATATTTCTAATTGGGATACAATTGTTAAGTGGGAGCATGACCAATATGGGGATCCACTAGACCCAAGTAGGGGATCAATTGTATCACTTGTCACAATATATCATGATAGGAAGGGTTATAAATCCTATATTCTAACATAATTATACAACAACCCTAATGGAGTCCTAAGGTTTAAATGTTCACTCTATTCTAATAGTAAGAAAGCAAAATCTAATCTAGTGTACACTAAATCTTTTGACATAAAGTGTGGGTTAGAAGCAATGAAAGAAACATGTATAGGGAACTTTAATTAAATTATGATTAACACCCTAATACATAAAATATTAAAGATATTATTATTCGAGCCAACACTTATGCTACTTCTATCTACTAAAAGAGAGGAGAACAAAGTTAGAATATACTTACATGAATGTGAACCTGTCAAGACTCAATCTCTCCCTTGGCCAAAGGGGCTTGGAAAGAGGTTTTTATGGTTTTTAAGGATCACTAAGAAAGGCCAAAGCATCCAATACTTATCCACAAGACTAGATTCTCCAAATAAGAAACTTAATCTAAGTCTCCTCAAGTAGAATGGTGGAATAGTAGATTGTGAAGAACCATGAGTGAATAATAACTCTTGATTGCACATATGAATAATGACCAAAATTATATTATATATAGGTGGATCTTACCCTAAATCCTTCTAGGAATGTTGGATGTATGGGATTGACCCAGTCAACCTAGTGTATTTTTAGGGATAATTTACCAAGTCTTATCTAGGTCGGCCAAAGGGTTAACAAGCTAATAAAGTAAAGAATACCCCTAAACTATATTGGGGTGACCCAATCGACCCATTACAAGCGATAGTCCAAAAGGATTTAAGATTAAAAAAGGAGGAATGAAAGAGGAAAAGACTAGAGGAATACTCAAGGGAGGATAAATAACTTAGGTAATGGTTTTGGGACCTAGTTAGATTGGTAATATTATGGAAATAAGGGACAAGAATCCTATGAAGCACTGAAGGTCTTCCCACCCCTTTCTCAATGCACCCCTTAGGTCATGCACTCAGAGAGATTGAGCCTCAACAGGTTCTTACAAGATGTAAAGAATCAATATTTGATAAAAGTTAAAAATATTATGTGCATAAAAAGACCCCCTATTCAATAAATAGTTCCCCCCACTACTTTCTAGTTATAGCACTATTTCTTAGGAACCTTGTTATCTTCTATTTTAGGTTTGTGCATAGTCAACATAGTCCCTATGTTAGTCCCAAATTGAGAAATAGTGCACATCTCAATTTTTTAGTTAAGTATATATTTTTATTTTACACTTTACATATTTAGTATATTTACAAATTTATCAATTTCCAAATCATTTATTGCATATATGTATTAGTCTAATTTTACATAAAATTTTGTTATATTAGGTATTTATTTCCCTGGTTTTTCAAATTTTGATAAAACATATTGGTAAACCCATCCATTGTACAAATGTTTCCAAAACCTAACCATAGATGTTGTTAAGGTTTGTATCCTTCTTGTTCTAATTTATAATTATTGTCTTAGGATTTTTAGATTTGACAAACCTTGTTATAGTAGAAATATTTCAATTTTTTTTTTTTACTATTATTGCATTCTAAAAAAGTTATATCTACCTCTCTTAGAATAAGTGATAGATTAAGTGGTATTCCAATGGATCATACTCAAATTAATTTTTCTACACCACATAATACCCCTAAGAATAAGGTTATATCAAAACCTTTGAATTTTAATGACCAACATAGACATATAGAAATCCTTGATAATAATTCAAAGCATGAGTAGTATGATCAAGATAACATTGGTACTCAAGATGGACATCAAGATGTAATCCATCCTATAAGTGGTGAATACATTAAATTCAATAAATAATAAGTTATCTAGAGATTTATAGAATGCATTCTTGAGCAACATCTTGATTATACTAAAAAAATTCAAACCATATAAATTTTATACCATCATTTAAAATGGGGTAAACCCAAGGTATTCAATAGATTAATATGCCAATTATTACTTAGTAATTTGGGACACCACCTTTGGTCATAAGATTCAATATTTAAAAACTAAGGTGTTACATTTGGATCAAGGTGTTTCTAAACCTAATCAAGCACTACATTATCAAATTTCAATGCACACTCCATTAGAATAAATATAGTAGTATATCCTCTACCCAATAGTTTTTTGGCACATAATCTTACACTATATGATGGAAAGAGTGACCCCTAACAACATTTTAAATTATTCCACACAACATGTTTGGACTATGTGTCCAATGACATGTTATTGACTAAGTTATTCCTAATGAGTTTAAAATAATATGTTTTGAAATCATTTTATGATTTACCTTATAAATCGGTGAATACATTTAATCCATTTTCCAACATGTTATTAGCACATTTTTCATTCAATATCAATGAAATAGATTTTGATGCTCATATTGTTGAACTCAAACATAGATCTAGTGAGTTTATTATAAAAAATGTCTTAAGTTACAAGACAATGCTATCTAAAATTAAAAATCATATGGTAGCTAGACAATTATAGAATATTTTTAAGAGAAGTTTGATTCCACCCTTACATCAGTCCATTATGTTTAAATTTTTTTCATCATTCACAAATTTGTACCATACAGTGAAAGAAAGGTAAGTCAAATTATTGGCAACAACCAAGATTAAGTATACAACCAATTAAGCTGCAAATAAAAAGAATTAAAGAAAGCCACCTTACAAGGTGAGGCCACTTAATAATAAGAATGATCAATAATGCACATAGTTTTTGAGCCTATTCCATGCATTATTTCATCAACTCATCTAAGGATATTATTTACTAATCTATTAGAAGCTCCATATGAGGTCCTTAAAAAAATATTAGAATGTAATGTCATATCTCTTCCTCTCATTAAATAGGTTTATTTGAAATTGACCCTTCAAAAATGTTTTGATTAGAACATATTTTTAAATTATAATAGGGCACCAAGCCACACTATTAACATATGTATCAATTTGAGGCACAAAATTTAGGATTTGATAGATGTAAATGTCATTGATGTGGGAACACTAACGAACATTTCAAAAGTAAAACCAAGTGAAAGTAAAGTAATGAAAATCTTTAGTGGTCCATTTCCTAAGCATAAAAATAATGAGATAATAGATACATCAAGATTACATTATGTATATAATGTACACCCTCCACCAATTTATTACCATTCAAATATTGAGGTATCACATCCTTTGAACAACATCATTGGTACCTACCATACTTCAAAATTATCTAGGCCACTTATCACATTTTCAGAGAATGAGATAGTACATGATGACTCAAATTTACATTATTTGATCATTTGATCTCACATTTATCACCAACCTAATTAGAGTGTCATGTTCAATAATATAACAAGTGTGAATATGTGTAAAGTAATGAAAATCTTTAGTGATCCATTTCCATAGCATAAAAATAATGAGATAATAGATACATCAATATTAAATTATGTATATAATGTACACTCTCCACCAATTTATTACCATTCAAATATTGAGGTATCACATCCTTTGAACAACATCATTGGTACCTACCATACTTCAGAACTATCTAGGCCACTTATCACATTTGCAGAGAATGAGATAGTACATGATGACTCAAATTTACATTATTTGATCATTTGATCTCACATTTATCACCAACCTAATTAGAGTGTCATGATCAATAATATATCAAGTGTGAATATGTGTAAAATCACACTTATTTATCATCTAGGATACACAGATCAAAATTTACTTACTACCACCATGGTCATAAAAGGATTTAATGCACATATTCAAATATATAATATTAATATTACATTACCATTATAGGTTAGTCCCACATATATGGCCACCAGATTCATAGTATTACCCAATGTAGGGCTCTTCACTATGTTATTTGGGTAGTCTTAGATTTATAATATTTACATAATTCCCTCTATAATTCATAGATGTCTAAAGTATATCTATGCTGATGAAGGTCATCATAGTTTAGGGTATCCCATATGAGGACCCCCCTATTATAGACATGTTAGTTAATACATAAAGTATCTTAGCTGAGCCACCTAAAATGGTGAAACATACTTAGATATTTTAATAGTAGGTATTTACCCTTCCATATAGGCCTATCCTTGAAATACCACTTTAACATATACTTTTCACATATTATAGAGAGACTCTCTCTACTCCTACATATATTATATTTATATTATATATTATGAAGGGTACCTCATATAAGTCACCAACATAAGATTCTTACACTCCATGATGGATTCTAAAAAACCCTTGAGTTCATCATGCCCACCAACATGCACCATATGCTATAGATCATTAGTATGGAAATGGAATTTATGATACAAAGGGTAATAAACATTCAAATTTTCCATTTAATTTAGCATAATCCCTATCACAAATTCCTTTCCATTCATGAAAGTTGACCATTCCTCTTGTAGACATAGGACCTATTGATTATGAGTCGCTTGTAGGACTCATTAGTTAGTATATTTCTTTCTATCTTATCTTTTTTACCTTTTATATATGTAAAAATACTAAAAAATCATATATTTTAGAAAATTCCAAAATTAGGACCTATGCATGCTTATCTTTAGTTGATTTACATCACTCAATTTGTGCACAATTATTCAATACTTATTTTTATCTAGTTTTAAATCATTTATTATTCATAAGTGTACATGAGTGAGTGTTGAGCATATAGGTTGCCATCCAAAAACCCAATTGAAGGTTAATTCACTATATAAAAAATAGAATCTATATTTAGACAATTATACCCTAATTAGATAGTATAATAGCCTATTATTATCCTAGTGATCACATGCTATCATTGCTCAAATTCAGACCACATAAAATCCTTTTATATCTTGTACACACATCAACAAGCTCATTAGGGGAATATTATACACAAGTTTTGTCCTTATTTGGCTACCCCTTATTGTTCATAACTCAATTATTTACATGGAATTACATCTATCAATATTTATCACTTACTAACACATTAATAATTTACTAGTTACTAAAGTTATTGAATCTACTAGTGTTACAAATAACTTATGTTGATTAATTACATATATCATGCATGTTTTTCATGTTTGTTTTCTTTCTTCATGTCTTACGTATATTCTCTATTTGGATTGTGAATATTTGAAAATGTATTTGTGTGTGGATTTAATCCTTCCTTGTATGTTTTTATGCATGCGAGTGACATTTGAACATGCCCCTCATATTTACCCTTTTGCCCTTCTCTTGTGTGTTTTTTATGTACTATTTTTATGTGTGTGTCATGTCCATGACACTTGTTTTATATTTTTCTTATTTTTTGATGCCATGATTTACATCATGCATCTTCCTATCCATTTTGATGTCATGATAGATATCATGAATATCCACCCAATTAGTTCTTATAATATTTTAGTACTTAGTTTTGATCATGTATATGTATGCCTTATTGTTAACATCTATCTTGACATTATCACTATGTATGTTTATTCCTACATGCATCTCACATTACTATTATGATAAATTTATCTATATGATGATGTCAAAATCCTCCATGTTATCACTATTACTCAACTTTACATATTTTACATAACATTTGAACATAATTTTGCTGAGTTAAGTTATTGCATAGTCTCAACAACTCACCTCAAAATTATGAGATACACAAGGGTTTACTTTAGATATCAGGTCTCTATAGTACAATGTATGATTAGACTTTTGTAGAACTCATAGTGAATAATAAAGTAGATGTAGACAACACTCATAAATCCAATTTGGAAAACGATACTCCATTTGGAAAGGATCACCCCTACTATTGTCCAAACATTGTGGTATTGTCCTAAAACATAAATATTAGTCATTTCTATAATTTATTAGAGACTTAGGTAGTTTAAACATTTTGTAATAGGTTTACAATTTTAGTTTCTATAGAATACACATATTTGTTTAGTTTGGGGGCGTGTGTTCAAGTTTAACACATAGGTTTTTTCTAAATTATAGTTGTTATTAATCAGTCTTAGAATCCATATACACTAGATATAATTTTGGGAGAATGTGCACAACATATGACTTCATCCTTTCTCATTTTTTCACCAATTCTAAAGATTTAATGGAAATCCATGTCATTCTCCATGTTTTATACACTATAACCAACTTATACTAGCTTTTAACACCAATTTTGTAACATATTTATGCCAATTTTACAATAGAAATGAGCCTTATTCTATTTACAATGGTTGGTTCACATTTTTACACCATTTTTTACGCTAGAATAATCTATTAGGATTCACACATGGATTCCAAACTACTTCACTACATTAGGTATGCGATTATGGATCCAATCACATCTTGAGTTCTTAATCTCACTCACTTATCAATGATGATTGGGTCATTCATAGTCCAATCCAATATTTTCAATATAATTGAAATCTCCAAAAATCCTACCCTCTCCAATCACCAGCTTTTCCACCAAGAAAACGCAATGGTTCGTGTACTCAATCAAGTATATTTGTTCCTTGTTATTATATCTATAATTTCTCTTATCTTTTCTTCTTGATTTTCATCTGAGGTAAGGATCAATTTTATATATGTTTTATTGTAGGTTTTACATGAATTAGAATTCATCATTGTGGTTAGCATTAAAGATTGCACTTCATAGATAATTTTAGGTACACACTTTCACTTTTATGCATTACTAAACTAAAATGGGGGTAAATTTAGATACATAAATTAACATTTAATCTAAAATAGTGCACTTGTGACCACTCTTTTGACACACTTAGCTCATGACCCATTGTAGGGCCTTTTGACTACTTTATTGCATCTTTTATGTAGATAAATATTCTTATAATCAAATATATGACCTAAAATGTCTCTATCAAGACCACTCAATAGCTTAAGCTCACTATCAACTAAAACATACCCCTATCTTAGCAGCCCTTGACCTTAGAATAATAGTTCCCCATCTAGACAATAATGTACCCTACTATTATTTTCCTTTACAATAGCATCCTTTCACCAATTAATGGTTAATTTCCAAAGTTCAAATGTTGTATAAGTGTCAGAACACAAGTTTAACAATCCTCATCTAAAATAATTTAAAAAATGCCACTATAAAAGCACATTTTAAACCATTTTACACACAAGAGGATTCCACTCTGAAAAGTGCCATTTCACATTGAGATTATTTTCCTATCTCTCCTAATTCTAATTACATATAAACCTAGTAGATCTAAACTAAATTTTGAATACACCTCTAAGGACATAAGTTAGAGTTGAATCACTTAATCACACTAGGATAACATTAACATCTAGCATTTTATACAAATTTCACACACACCACCATCACATGGGATAATTACATGGAGTTTGATCCCTCTTCAAATATTAGTATGTAGGAAATGATCAACACAAAGGTTTTCAACCACTAACCCCTTTTTACTCCATGATTTCATTTTTTATTCTTGTCTATTGAGCTATGGTTTTAAGTAAAAAAAATTACATTATGGTCCCTATAGTAGATCATAAGCTCTAGCACAATCCATAAAATAAATATATGAAGGTGAACATAACCCATAAATATCATAATTATTTTCTCTATTAAACAAGGCCAACCTATTCAAATAATACCCCCACTACCATCTAGTTGCAACATTATTATCTAAAAACTTTGTCAGCTCCTACTTTAGGTTCACACATAATTAACACAATCCCTCTATCAATCCTAGATCTATAAATATTGTGCATCTCAATTTTCCCACAAAGTTTATATTTCTATTTTGCAGTCATATTTTACACAATAATTTGTCATATTAAGTAGTCAATTTATATTTTTTGCTAAAATTTGATAAAATAATTTGCCAATTCACTAACTCATAATCTAAAATATATCCTTCACTATATTTTATGCAATAAAAATATCATATATAATTTTATATTTTAGTTACATTCACCCCTATTCAACCCATAGTATCCTTTAAACCCTCTCCCAAAAGTCTCTAGTCTTCTAAGATAATTTTGCACTAGCTAAACAAAGATGCACTTCAACCTTGTCTCATGCACTCCAAAAGGCCACTTTTTTTAATTGATACATTACATAATTACTCTCCAACACATATTGTAAGGTCAATTAGTGTAATTATTCTAATAATTCTCTACTAAATCATATCAAGGCTACTCATTATAATCATACAAAATCTCTCTAGAAAAATCATTGCACACTAAGAGAAAGAGCACTTTTTATTCATTTTTCATTTTTGCAACATTATAGAATTTAATTCCCAAGTATAAATATTTTTTATTACAGGTCAAAGGAATCTATTGTCAATAATTTCAATCAATCATCTAGCTAAAGTCATTCTAGTTTCACATAATCACTATAGGAGGGGGAAATACATCAACTTGAGGCCCATCTGGGCTATGCAAGAAACACGAAGTCATAAATGGTTTTTTAGGCTAGCTCAAATATCCTTAATAACCCACTTTTACTCCATTTTATTTGTCTAATTATTATCTAGTGCATGTGTAGTAGTAGGGAGTTATATTTACAAGTATTTTACAATAAATATTGGTACACATATCTCAAAACTCAACCTTTGAAAACTATTGAATAAGCCCAGATTACTAAATCATGAATATAGTCAACTAGGACATAGTTGTAGTAGTCAAAAAAATCTATAGTGTACCCCTATCCACCTCTTAAAAACTTATAATAGAAAAATAAAAAGTAGTTTTTACAATATGACTATGTTTTCAAGTCATTTCATATATTTTTCACTTCTATATAGTTTTCATAGACATATGTATTTATGTTTTAAGGGACACTCTCTAATCCTAGTCAAATTTACTATTTTTATCAAAACCCTAATTTTTAAAAATTATGTAGTTTATTATATTTAACTATTTTTTAATATCAAATCAATACACATCAACATTTATATTTCAATAGTTTAATATCAATTAGTTTAAGTGTTATTTTAATTTAAAAAGGTTAACTCAAAGGAATCAATTAGTAAGGTAAAATTTGTTAGCCTAAAAAAACATAAGTTAGAGAAATATGTATTTGGATGTGCATAAAAACATGTTTATTCATTCGTAGAACATAATGAGGAAGGAGATGTTTGTTTTCATGTAAAGCTCAATGCTTATTATTTGAATGCCAAACTAGAAGATAATGTGAATATGAAATCCTCTCAAGATGATTATTGGAAAGAAGATGGTTGGTTAAAATTATGAAGTTAAATTAGAAGATAAAAATAGAGATGATTCAATTTAAACTATTGGTACTCTTGCTATGAAGAATCTTCTTGGTATCTATATAAATATGAATGTAGTGAAATAAATTTATTTTTAAAAACCCCTCCTCATGGTGTTGTTTTAGAATATAATTTGAAAAGATTTTGCATCTATTTTCCATATAGTCAACATCAATTAGACTTATATTTATAGATTTATGTAGCTTGTTCAGATAATAAAATATGCTTAGGATGACCTTTTGAGGGGCACACATTTGAAAAAGTATTTGTTAGGAAGAGCTAGGGTTAAGGATAGTATCACCCAATTGGGGACACTAGAGCCATGTGGTTTTAGTGTTCCAAATGTGACACAAATTTCCTCTCTATAGACCATTAAGAAATTTGGATTAAAGTTAGGGATGTTAGTTTTGGGACTGTGTCTTGACTAGCTATAGGTGACTATGGTCTACTGAATGATTGGAAATGTAAGTCTAATGCTCAAGGATAGGTCTATGGCTAGCCTAGAAATAGGGAAAATCAAATGACACTCTTAGCATCCAATTACCAATTTTAGGTTATTACATTTACCCCCCTCCCTTTATGATAGTAATGTAGCAAATAAAAATGACTAGTCTAAAGGAAAAATAAGCATACCTAGACTTACTTTGGAAATGAAGCCCATGTAGTTGAGTTTGAATACGCAAATCTAGGTTTGTGTATGTGAAACATGATCCAAATCAATGTAATGCAATGAAACATGCAAAAATCAGTCTTTACTTAAGAGATGATCAAAAGCAAAAGAATATGCTTAAATGAAATAAGTGAGTAAAAGATAAGTAAAGAGAGAGGAAAGGAATGAGTACACTTCATTGGCTACATAAACTAATGAATGAACTTGGTGACAACCTATTTGTGTGAAAGTGAATAGTGATCACATCATTGAATAAATTGAACTAAGATGAAGACTTGTTTAATCCTCATATATGTGGCTCAATAACTCAATCTAGTTTTGACTCCATCATTATCCACCCCTGCCTGGAGGATCTTGATCTCTATGAATAGCTTGGATAAGACTATAAGTGTGTCAAACCCTATCATATAGGTGGCTCAAGAACTCAAGTAGGCCATGACTCCATCATTTCCCCTGTGTGAATTATATGAATCTATAACTATACTGTGCAAAGTGCTAAAAGTATCTAACTATGTATTCAACTCTATGGCCATGTAGGTATATTAGGTAGCTCTAGGCCACTCAAGAATGCCAACCACTATAGATGGAGTAAGGCATGAATCTGGTGACAACATGGAATGTGATATAAAATATATACAACATAGATAATGACATGGATTTTACCACTCCATCTGATCAACCTATTTTAAGCTGAGTATGTGGAAACTATGTGCCGTACACATGCCCCTAATCTAGTTTTTGAGTATACTAAATTTGAAATATGTAATAACTAAACCTATGTAACTGATTTGAATGCATGAGTGATCATTCTACACATGATGCCCCCAAATTTAACAACTAGTATGAATTTAAACTAAAATGAATGAATCTATGTTAAATCTAAACACAACTGCCAAACTTATGACTATATATGTGAAAATTTGTATTGAACCTAGTATATTGGTCTGAATGATCTAGACTATCTTGAATTTGGTGATTATAGACAATAGTTCCCTATAGTGGATAGTAGTGTCATGTGGTGCTAGTATCCCAATTTGGGTGATAATGATTTCCTGGTCTTATATGTATATGATCTATACTGACTATTGAGTCTCTATTATGTTCTATGTCTAGCCTGTGTTTGATATCTAAAATTGATTATGTATGCTAAAATGTATCTTTGAAAAGAAAAATAGGAGTCTAATCCATGTAACAACCCATATAAATTTCCCCTCTTTTGAGGGTAGTTGTGAATTCTATGGAAGAACTACCCTCTAAAGTAGCCCTAAAAAAGGTGTTAGCTAGAGCATGTGAATGAAATTCCAATATGATTTAAAAAATAAAATCATAATGTAAATATATTTGAGCATAAGTAGGAAACATAAGATGTATATTGTAATCTATCATTTCACAAGTGTGTCAAGATAGATGTAAGCAATGTATAACAATAGTAAAATATGCGTAACTACCTAGGGGGATGGGGCATGATGTCCACCAAGGCTCTCAAGTAGGATAATTAGATGCATGAGAGCTCTCATTGCATTGAAAATTGGTGTATGCATAACAAGAAAACATAAGTGTCATGGTGTAGAAGCATACAAGGAAGTAAACATACAAACACATGAGGCATGCAAAAAATAGGCCAAGGGGACACAATACAAGGGACATGGGCATATGTCACTAAATATGAGAATGAAAACATACAAGGACATCTTCAAATGTCAACACACACAAATGCCAAGAAGTTTGGCATAGAGCCATAGATAAGGACATATTCAAATGTCTACATATATAAGCATGAAAGAGCACACACAAGGGACATGGGAACATGTCCAAGGCATATAAATAGATATGTGGCATAGAATCTAAGGAAACATATCATATTCAAATTCAATTGAACATGTAAGAATCATAAGAAACACAATCAAGTCTAATCTAGGAACCATAAATGAAAGCATGTATAACTTTGTAATACAAATCTATGTAGATGCCAAATTGCCTATATATCAATTCTAACTAGTGATAGTTAGCAAAAAAATTGAGTAATGAATAACAATGATTAATATCAAGATAAATTAATGCATAATTGAAATGTATAGTATGTAAAGATAAAAATTAGTTATAGCAACTATGTAGGAGATGTCCCCAAGTGGGTAGATGTAACAATGTATAAACTTGGATTCATGTAGATGCCCCCAATGGGTAGATGATAGTTGATCCAAATTAGTGTAGTGCATTAGAGTCTTATCTGGAATTTGTAATCACTCAATAAGAACAAGTGAAGCATATGTGTATGCAAAAACATACTATACTAGGATAGCTAACAATATGCAATATATGGTAAGTAGTAGAAGTGTAAACATAGTAATGCATACAATCTATAAAATTTTGTATTTTTGAAATATTTGAATATTTTTGTATTTTGACATATTATATTATTTTTGTGTTTTCTAAGTATAAGATATGTACAATCATATCAAAGTAAAATATGTACAAGGAGTAAGAGAGAAAAGGAATTATGTACAAGGGTAGAAACCATACTAACCTATGAGTATTATGGGATACTCATCATCACCATGACCTGTGTCAAATATTGGAGCTATGATTATGCATTCTGTGTGAAATGATAACTATGAGCCCATGATATCGGATTTTGTATAATCTAAACCTAAAGCTACCTAATTAGTGATTCTATGATGAAATGGCACTAATTATGATTCCCTATGAATTATAAAGGTCTTAGGGACCCATCTGGTAGATGTATAATCTATAAGTGAAGTAGGTGCCTTGTATTGATAAATTTTAGAACCTAATATAACTGATCTCAATGTAAAATGTGTAGAAGAAGGTCCTCTAGAATCCATGACATATATCTGTTGTAATGGTCTCTGAGGGAGAGTATGCATGTGTGTAGACATTGTATAAGTAGACCTAGCATGAATCGAGGACTTTGGTGAAAATTATGATGTATGCCTAGGAGTTGTACTCTTTATTGTAACTAATAATCATGTAATATCTAGGAATGGAACTAGAACTATAAATAGTGTCAGTATTTGAAGTGTGATTAGAATTTGTGTTGGAATTACTTGTGGGATGGGAGGAGGATAATCATATGGGGCACCCTCAATATTAACCACCTAGTTAGCATGTATATACTTGAGGCATTAGTGTACTAGAAATGGGGCAACTCAAATCTGATGTAACCATGGCTTGCCTGATAATAATTTGAATACATCCACACTAAGTACTACTAGGAACTGAATGGCTATATGTGTTGGTCTAATCTACAATGGAAGAAAAATTGTCCTGATGGAGCTCTAAATGTGAACACTAAAACCACTACTGAATGTATCTATAGGGAATATATCCTACTCTATATATCCCAAGTGTTGTAAGAGTGTCATAGTGCACATGTTTATGCTCGACCCATTATCAACCATGACACTATGAATAAGATGGTGTTATATATATGCTTACATGAAAAATTCATGTAAATATGTGTCATCATCCACAATCTCCTAATATAAAAATGTGATAAGTGGTCTAGGTGTCACTATAGTATGATACATGCCAATAATGTTATACAAGGGATGTGTCTCCTCTATAACTATTTGATAGGAAGCTAGTGGTATATGAGCTTGGTATGTATAATGAACAACTGACATGCCCCCTACCTCATTATTTATATACTTTTAGAAAGGATCTGAAAATATCTTAAGTTCGTTTACCTCTATTTGTTATTGTAGTGCCTTAGTGGGTGTGCCCACATCAATAATGTTTATTTCAATGAGATCTTGTATCTTATGATTCAGGATAATGCATCTATTTGTCATGTGTCTTGGTTCCTTTTTATACATGCATAATTCATTTGAATCATAAATTTTTGGAATAGGTCATGTTTTCAACCTCTTTAATGGGAGGGAGAGATATTACATTATATTCCAATAGTTGTAAAACTCATGCTGGTGACTCTGGTAGATTAGTGAAGAATCTGCATTGAGGGGCTAATGAAAATAATCTGGGAGAAGGATTTGAAGTTGTGTTGACTATTTAATTTTGATCACTTTTTATTTTTGTGGCCTTGACCTTATATGGAGGTTTGTTTATACTCTTGATAGTTGAATCTAATCCATTTATGTATTTGAGTTTTCCCATTGATAAGAGCTTAACCTCTCTTTCCTTAACTACATGGCACATATCTATAAATGTGGGAAACATATTGAATAAGATTGCTTCCTAAAGTGCTTGTAATAGAATCTATTTGAATATATCTTGAAGATCTCTATCTACATGGGGCTAGTTAATTTTGATAATATTGTCTTATATCGTAAGACATAATTGGTTGTGGGTTTTTTTAAATTTTTCTTTAGTTGTGATACTTGTGCATATGATATCTTATCACTTATGTTGATAGATAAGTGTAATAGGAACATATATGATAAAGGATTCAATTCCATGATAGATTGGTTAGGCAAATCATAAAACTACTGTAGGGCATAATCCTTGAGACTGCATGGAAAGAGCTTCATAAAAATCTAATTATTGGATAAATAGTCTAAGCATGATGTATGAAAGAATCTGAGGTGATGCTCTAGGTCACCCTTGCCATCATATAATGTGATCTTTGGCACTACAAAACTGGATGGCAAAGGATTTTTAAAAATGGGATGTGCCAAAGGTGTTTGCAAGAGAAATTTAGAATCCAAGGCATATGATATCTTAGATGTTCCCTGCTCAAGATGTAACACCTTATATTGCATAGAAAAAAATTATTGCATAAGGGATTGTATATATGGAGTAGAATAACTAGCCATAAGTAGATTATTTTCCACTGATGGTTGAATATTAAGATTGGGTTGTGCTATCTAGGTTAGTTGAGTAGGTTGCACTAAAAGTGTAACGACATCATTAACTAGAGGGGTTAAATATTAACCATTGTTTCTCTTATTATTGATTTATAATATGGACTGTAAAATATGTGCATGATCATGGTATTGTTATTGAATTCTATCTCTAAAGCCTTGTAATACCTCATCCTTGTTCACAACTATATCATTATCATTAAGTAGAGGTAGTGTGTCTTGATACTCAATATGGACGTGATCTTATTCTCAATTATATTATTCATCTTCAGATGCATTATTATTGAATTCCACATAATCAGGGTGTGAAGGATTCATATATGGAGTTGTAATAGGTTCATTTTCTTTGTTATAGGGTTAGATAGATGGAATATAAATATGCTCTATAGGATTACTACCTAGTCTGTCACTTCTTCTTAGGGGAAGATATATAGATTTTTTACATGGCATATAGAAAATAAATTGAAATAGACTCACTATAATAAAATATATGAACTATAAATAATTAATATCAACTAATGAAAATAGGATAAAAAAGGATACAAACCCTAAGATCATCTAGGGTTAGGGTTTTTAGAAGCTAGAGTTTCTTTACAATAATTTAAATTAGATGTAAAATAAATTAAAACCATAATGTCAAATTTAATAAAAATTATCTAGGTTATCTAAAGAAAATTAGAAAATTAGAAGTATGCAGCCCTAAATATATTTCACAAAAATAAAAATTAATACAAGCTAGGGTTTGTTGCAATGTTCAAAGTAAAATGGGTTCACCAAATGATTTAACCTTTTAGGGTTTTACACAAGTAATTCCTATGTTTGGTTAAAGGGTTGAGATGTCTAAATTAGTTAAATAATATAAAATAATCAAGCTACTATTTTTTTATGAATTTAATTTATTTGAATTTATATAAATAACAAAAAATATAGATAAATAAAGACTTACTTACAAATAGACTATTGCAGATGATTTGGGTTCTAAATTTTAAGATCTAAGTAGTAGTATGTGTCATCAATATGATTCTAATATTCATCTATTCATTAAATATTAATGCCCAATTTGGATAGTAGCACCATCTATATATAGTGGCCTTAATGTGGCACTAATATCTCCTTTATGGGATTGTTTCGGTTTACAAGAAGTACCTATGCCTATGTCTGTATGTTCTATTCCTGCATGATTAAAACCTTTAGTTGTGTATTTTACCTAGAAAGCTTGATTTGATATTCAAACCCTAGTTCTATTTGTAATTATGTTATGAGAAATAAGTGAGTGTATTATTAGGATGGACTAGACATCCTCAACACCACATTGTGTAGAGAGTTACCTACATAGTAATGCTCCAAAGAAGGATCAAGTTCAATGTAGATCTCCCACCTAGTAATTGATGTATGTTCAAGTGAATGCCAGAAGGAGAGTGGCCTTAGATGCCTTGAATTTCCTTGTGCTTTGGAATTCTTGAAAATAAGACTTAGGGCTGTTATAGATGGTAGTGTATAGAAAGTAGGGTAGAATAGGGATAAAGTACCTTGATTTTTCATAACTTTGTATTTAATTTGAATACATTTTACATTTATATTCCATCTAGTCAATATAAGTAAATTAGACTTGTATTTATAGAGTTTTTTAGCTTGTATGGATAATAAAATATACTTAGTTTGACCTTGAGAGGGGAACACATTTGAAAAATTATCCACTAAGAAGAGTTAGAGCTAAGGATAGTAGTGCCTAGTTGGGGACACTAGCACCATATGGATGTAGTGTCCCAAATGTGGGGCTAATGTCCTCTCTACATAGTACTAATAAATTTGGATTGGAGTCAAGGATGAAAGTTATAGGATTGTGTCTTGACTCACTGTAGGTGACTTTGGTTTGTTGAATGACTAGAAATGTAAGTCTAATTCTTAAGGATAGGTTTATGGCTAGCCTAGGGATAGGGTAACTCAAGTGACACTCTTAGCATCTAATTACCACTTTTAGGTGATTATAGTATGAATGGGAAGATAACCTTTAATATTTATAAAGAAACAAATGGATTTTTTTGGAAAGCAAGATATGTTTAATGAATCGATAACATTAAAAAGCAATAAAAATAAAATATAAAAATGAAAAAACACAATGGTGGAGAAATATGTAGGCTAGTAATTGTCAATAACATAAGAACCCTCTAATATAATAAAAGAAATAAACCCATTCTATATCTAACACACATACAATACATTAGTCCAAAAAATATCTCGAGGCTATATAAAATGATCATGATCAAGGGAGGTTGTAACAGATTTAATATTAGAATCTACACAAATAATAGAAAGTGTATCCCTAACTAGATTCAAAGTGTCATTATAAATTGAACAATAGGTGTGCTTGAGATAATAAAAATAATTAGAATGTCATTAGGTAGTAAGCATGACATATTATAATTAAACTTATAGATTAGATAGCATAACCACAAGATATCTAGACTAAGGGTTGTAAGCATGTCATTAGATAACAACCATGAAGTGTAAATAAATGTATAAATAGACAATGATAAAAATATAATAATAATAATAATAATAATAATAATAATAATAATAATAATAATAATAATAATAATAATAATAATCTAAGCATGAAATAAATAAACATACCTACTATAATCTAACCTCTAAATTATATAAGAAAGAGTAGAGAAATAGTATACTTACCTTGGGTTGACTTATCGACACATCAATCTCCCTTTCACTCAAAATAAAATTTGTAAGATAAGGTTGTGTTTTAAGTCAATATGGAAAGAATAATACATAAGAATACATTATTTAGGGACTCCAAAGACTAGGCATACTTTATTTTTTGAGCTTCTTTTCTTGAAATATTCAAGTCTTTGTGCTAATTATTATTTCTTAAGTTTAAGCTCCTTAGACCTAATTAATCTTATTCTTACTAATATATAATTATTTTTATGATTAAATTAGATTATATGTATAGATTATGATAAATGACAAAAGGATATGGATCCAAACCTTAAAATTGAAAACTCAAACCTAGTTTAGATAAATAGTCCAACCGATGGCATATAAAAATTTAAATTAAACACATTAAAACATCAGTATAGATTATAATTTCAAAAAAATATATATTACATTTCAATATTTATCTAATTGGACTGATCATTTGAGGAAGAAGCACATGAACATGAAGAAGAGGAGTGGAAGTGGGAACAAGAACCTTAGAGGACATGCAGGCTAATGTCATGGTAGAAATGAAGATGGTCATAAACATGGATAACATGAAAACAAATCTCAAAAATCTCCATGAATAGACCCACTATGTCCTTTATCTACTCCTTATGACGTATACTCATGGAGAGTAATGTGCCAATAGATATAGTGGATAGAAAATATCAGTAAGTAAAAATAAGATATATACATTTTTTCTTTGTGTTTTCTTTATAACTCCATTTTCTATTCATCCTAGGCCCTTGATAATACCACTATTCAACTTAGAAAACCTAAGATCTTACAAACAACTATTTGGTTGCCTTGGTATGATTTTTTATTCTCCTAGAATGTCTAAAACAATGCTTTTGTGTTTTTATCTTTTTTTATAGAACTGTATTATATGGTCTTATTTGACAAGGAATGTCAATCCTTATTGACCAATATTATAGGATATGGTCTTGATATTGTGTGTTTGTGTGTCCCTATAACCTTTATATTTATTTCTTTCAAGTTTTTTGAAATTTTTTTTGGGTTTCCCACCCTTTTTTTTTGCTTGTGTGTCAATAGGGTCATGATTTGACTTTGAGAAGTGCACATATGACATAGAGTACTATGTGATATGAAGAGTGAGAAGTGTTGTAAGATAATGTTCTATATTTATAATGGATAGCATATTCTAAGGATTACATCATATTTATATTCTAAGTCTTCAAATTGCATCATTTCTTTGATCATGTAGTGAAAGAAAATATAAGAATTATGGATTACATCACTACAATTGATCGGTACACTACATTGAGTGTTGGTTTCCAACTTATCAAAGAATAAGGATATAACTAAGTAAACCCCCTCATAAATACACCCATTTATTAATATTTTTTAATATTATTTAAGTAAGTTAGGGTTTAAATAAAGGAAAGATATTTTTGAGTGATATGAAATAGGTGTATTAAAAGTGAGTGAGGTTTTGAGAGCTTAGGATTAAAGGAAAGCAATAATCAAATTTATTTCATAAAATGACATAGTTATAGGACCATTATTCTATCTTGACCAAGACCATACTCTATATTAGCGAATACCATACTCTATGATTAGGACCATAGTATATGATTAGAACAATGCACTGCATTCTTTGTCAATTTCCCAAGAATATATACCCATAATGGCATGGGATCAAGGCATGATGTAGTTTTTTAGAATAATAAAATTAAATAAATCAATAGAATTGATATATTATGTTTCACATCAAGCACATCATCAACATTGACGAGGATAAGTCAATATTTTACTCATGCAAGCACTTGGCATTTTTTTCATCAATTTTAAAGGTATGAAACCAAGTACATTTTCATTGATTTCAAAATACTTATAAATTTGAATTTATTGTAGTAATAATAAAATGCATAATATTTAATGATCTAAGTTTCCATAAAGTAATAAATCTTATTGTACAATTTTTATTATTTTATTAGTCAAACATTAAATTCATGACTAATAAGAACAACTTCCATTTTAGTGTTCAACTACAATATAATATTCCTTAAATGATCATTAAAAAATGAAAAAGTGCATGCCTAAAAATCAATGTGTCTGGAGGTATGCACCTAATCATCCATCATGTAGTTGGAAATTATAATAATGCTCAACCTAACTTATGCATTTGACAAATAACAAAAAGGAATAATAGATTATTTGTAATACAATCAACTTATTTTTTCATACACTCCAAATATACTTGACCACCTTGAATAGTCTTTCATAGGTATCAAATTCATCATTAAGGGGAGAATAAAATATATCAATTGATTCCATAATAAGGAAAGATAATTATAATGTAATTCAACTTTTCTCATTTTTATACTACATTCATTCTATATAAAAACTAGATTAAATCATACCCTTTTTCTCTACAAATTTTCCTTATAGTAAAATATAAAAATAAATTAGAAAAATGTAATCTCAGGTCAAAGGAATAACATATATTACTTCCTTATTACTACCTTATAACCAAATAGGTTAAAAATCCCAAGTTTCAAAAATAACTTTGTATAAATTTCTCAAAAAATATAGGCCTAAATGTCTTGTATACAAAGATTAGAAATCAATATCTCATTTACCCTTTCTACCTCATTATTAAGGTCAATAAAAAATATAAGGAATAACTTAGCCATTATAAAACCTGATGCATCAAACACACACACACACACACCCACACACACCCACACACACACCCCTCCAACCCAAAAACTACAAGTTGAACCGTTATATCCTATAATGAATTGTACTTCATAAATATAAGAAACTAGACATATAATCATACGCTTTACCTCTAAAGTAGGTGGATAAATAATGAAACCATTATTTTAAATCAAAATAAGATAAAGGCATCAAGTATATTTTGGTTGATCCATACAACTAGAAATCCAATTTTCCTTTATTTATAATCAAACCAAATTTGCATTAAATGAGTAAAATAAACTTCCCTAAGGAATGTATGATAAGGGAAACCTAAAGGTGGTCAAGAGTTGAACCCTTAGATTCAAAACAAGTTCCAAACACCTCATAAATCTATTTATAGTGAGAAAAAAACCACACCCCCTTTTTGAGCATTGTCATGGAATAAATAGGCCCATGGCCATCTTACTTTCCTCCAATGTCGACATACAAATGCCAAAAATAAAACAAAATTTTAAGTTTATTTATAATTTAGCCAAACTAAATTATGAGTTCATTTCATAACACAAAGATGAGCTTTCATTAAAATAACAAGTTAAAATAAAAAACAAATGAATCCATGTAATAACCAATATGTTTAGTCTATTTTGAATTGAATGAATCAAACTAATAGATCTACACTATTGATCTATATATACAGGAATGTATAATAGAATATAGTGAAATATAAAATTTACATAATCAAGAAATTAGTTGAACGTAATAAATAGGCCTCCAGATGTGAAAACCTCCTTAACATAGATGTTATGTTGATTGTGCAGGCTGATTATGACTAAAAACTAGCTAATAAGACCTCTGTATTATGTCATGTCCAAATTCAATAATTTAAAATGTGTTGGGAAAAGTCTATAGAAGGAGGACATGGACACACTAAAACCTTATATACTAAATACAGATTTGTCTTGAAATCATGTGCCTAATGTTTTAATTTGGGTCTATGTGAATGTATGTGAGAGTTATGTGTGTTGATATGCCATGCAAATAACCTATAAAAGATAATCCATTCTTACTTGATAACAAACACAATAGAGATAAAATGAAAACGGAGGAAATGTGTAAGGGGTATAGTCAAACTATCCTCATAGATCTTGTGTAATCTAAGTGTTGTATATATATCCCAAATGGGACTTATGCTAATGTATTTCTCTCCTAGGGTGAATGTGTGATCCATGATTGTGAACCTATATTAATATGAATATAATATTTATTTTCATGTTTGATGATGGATGCCATTGACTGGTAATAAAATATATTTAGACTTGGCATAGAATTAAAAATCAAAGAAATAGTGCTCCTTTTCATAGTGTGTAGTAAGATTATTAAGTGATTTGTATATGTCTTTGGAGAATCCTTATATGCTTATAAAGGATAATATTTAAAATATCATTTCTAGTGCATGGGGGTTAGGGGGTACTGTAGATCTATTTCAAAAGGATATAGACTATTGGAAAAGGTTTGATAGGAACTTGTATCTTGAATACAAATGAATATGGTTAAAATTGGGATGCATGTATGATATTTGTAGTGTTTTTAAGATAATGGAGGCTCTCTTTATATATTTTGAGTTATTCAAATGGTTAACATACCTAGTAAGGTAAGGATGTAAAGAATAAACATTGTCAAACACTTAATAATTAATATTATGTGTCTACAATTTCCCCCATTTTATTATAGTGATGTGATAAATTGAAATTACTAGATTAAATAGATGTGAACCTAAGTGTGTTCACAAATTTTTCTTTTGATGTGAATTTTGATTTTGAAAGATGCCTTAATGAGAAAACTTGTAATAGTGCCATTGAGAGTATTTTTTATGCATATCTTAAATTTAAAAATTTAAAACTTGAAATTCAAAATTTGACAAGAGAAAGTAAAGCATACACCTAAAAGGGTATGCAATCTAGTTTAATTTTAATTTTAAAGTCGATAAGTGTTTGTCCCCTTCTTGAGAAATTTTGAGAATGTTGAACCTATTAAGAATTGAGAGTGATTAAGTCTCAATTTGAAAATATTTGAATGGTCCTACACTAAAAATAGTGTATTCTCCAACTCTCATTTGACTATGTAGAGTACTTAATAAAATAATTTAAGGGGTGGAACCACCAATTGAGGCTCACTACATAGAAAAAGTACAACTATGAATGTTGAGTGTCACTAGACTCTAATGTGGCCCACTTGCAACATGAAGAAGAATTACACCACTAAATATAGATCTAGATTATATTTGAAATTTTAACTTTGACACTTTTAAACTTGAGAAATTTGAAAGTACCATGTAGTAACTTGAAAATGAATGATTATCATTCTCCTTATATTGTATTGAATTGATATTGAATGTCATTTAAACTTTGTAACTATTAAAACCTATAATTCTTTTATATTTTTCGCTTTTAACTATTTTTGAGATCTATAAATTGTAATTGCAATTAATTTTCACATGCCCATGCATATGCATTAAGTGTATATGAATCTTTAGCATGTCACATGCCCCCATAATCTAATTTTTTTGAATCATGTTATAATTCTTGAAACGTCATATTTTCATAAATATGAAATTTACTCATGAGGACTTGGCTTCTTAAGATAAGCCCATTATGATTACCCCTTGAGATAAGAGATGTATCTTATAATTCATATATCTCAAAAGAATAATTATGTAATAGCTACAAGATGTAATCATGTAGTATCACTTGAAAATTTTTGATGTGTTGCATCATAATATTTGAATATAGCATTGAATTTTCATATATATAATATTATATATATATATATATATATATATATATATATATATATATAAATATATATATATATATATATATATATATATATATATATATATATATATATATATATATATATATATATATATATCATTTAAATGCATATGAATGATGTGCATGATATGCATCATGAAACTAAAGTAAGCACAGAGATAAAGTGTAATTCATGATATGAATCATGGCACCATAGCAACAAGAAATGAACATACAAGTAATTCCATATAATTTCACACAATTTAAATAATATGTCATACATAAATCCCACATGCCTAAAATAAGGGACATGTGAATGTCACATAACCACACAAGTCAAAAGAACATGCACAAATGGCATAATGATGCCATAAAAGTAATAATTTACACATACAAATCCAAGGGCCACACACAATAAGCAAGCAAGTCCTAACCTATGATGTTGTAAAGTAAGAGAGAATCATAATCAAATGATACTAGTTTGCATTATCCATGTGTATCTATGTCATTGTTACCAAATAAAATTTTCATGTGACAAGTATAGTATGAATGATTGGCAAAAACATTGTATGTTATATAAATCAACATGGTAGAAAGGATGTGGATAAATACAAAATATTGAATTGTTCATAGAGAATAGAGATATGCCCCTAGTTTAGAAATGTTATTGGGTAATAAGGGAATCCAAACATCAAATAACCATGCAAAATCATGTCCTGTATCACACTCAAATACCTCATGAAAAACAATGCAAATTAAAAATTAAAATATGTTATCTAACATAGAAAAAATAATGCATGTAAAGAAGTAAGATAGAAACATTTTAATTACTTAGAGGTCTTTATTGTGAATTTTTGAAAACATTTTATTTTTTTTGAATTTTTGACATATATTATTTTCTTTTAATTTTTGAAATACTTGAATGTTTTTAAATTTTTAAAACATTTGAATTTTTGAATTTTTTCCATATTTTAATTTTTGAAAAGTTTTGAAAAGGTACTAATAATTAATGCTTCAAAAAATAGAAGGGGAGGAAATTGAGTAATCGTCATCAATGTGCTAAAGCATAAATTGATAATAAGGAAGGCAAGTCACATGTTCTTTGATTTATATCTAAATGAATCATAGAAATGTAAGTCAAATAATTAAGATAGATAAGAATGTACATGTTCCTCAATGGGAAAGAGATAAATTTGATGATGTAAGTGTAAGAAAAATTGTAGCATGATAGGTATGCAATAGTGAAAATAATAAGCATTGAAATCGCTTGTAATACAATTTTGTTGGTTTGTTTGAATTGGTTTGATAATCAAGAGGGAAAGTATCGAAAGTGAAAATAAATCCAAGGGATAGCATAATGATTAGATAAGGGATATAATGTGTATCAATCAAATAAATTTAAAAAAAGTTATGTAAAAAGGATAAATGCAAGTAGCTAATCAAGAGAATTAGTTTAATTAGTGGATTGGGAAGAAGTAGCAGGTTGTGTCCAATGAATGATATCATCAAGAGGATACACATATGTATACCCAATTAAATTTTATGAAGGAATTACTTATTTTGAAGATGAAGTGCCAAATATAGATGCCTCTGAATCTAAATAAGTGTCACATGATGTAATATAATGATATGAATTACTATTCATATTCCCATGTAAACTTGTATCATCATGTGAAATAGGAGAATATGTAACTACTTGTACCTATGATGAAGCTCTCTAAATGTGTTGAGTATGATGCCATTTTTGACACTTAATTATCGATGTTATTTTATTTGGTGATTTATGTGTTTAGTATTGTTATTGTTATCACTCAATTTTACACCCTTGGAGAGGTACTTCAAGCCTTATCCAAATTGAATGGAACATGGTATTACCCCTAGGTCTATGGGTTACCTATAGTAGGGATAGACATATATATTAAAGGGATAGTCCCCTAAATATGTCTATAATTCAAACTCATCACCTATGCTTCTAACTTGTTTGGATGAAAATGGAGAGAGAAAACATGAATGAAACCTATCCTAAAGAGATGATGCACCAAATGTAAACTGATCACTACCAACCAAATGAAATTATACTTCAAACAAGAGCTAAACCTACACATGACAATAATACAAATATTCTTTTCCACATAAGTATTTCTCATGGAGGTTTTTGAAGCATGCTTGAACTAGGAGAACAAAACAGAGGTCATAGCTTGACACTAACAAAGAGAAAACTCACTAAACTCATGTATAATTCATTTGAATACTTCAAGAGACCTTCAAAAGACTTTCAAAACTAAATATGAATACAAATAAGGACAAAATTGAAAGGAAGAATATTAAATAGTATAACATACACATTGAAATAGTCCATGGAGAAGGTAAACTAGGTTGGTATATACTACTCAAAGGTTGAATATGATCAGGGATTTGTCATACTCAAGTGGCAGATACATTAAGACTCAATATATAGCACAATTGAGAGAGAATAGAAGAAGGGTGTAAGAGAGAGAGAGAGAGAGAGAGAGAGAGAGAGAGAGAGAGAGAGAGAGAGAGAGAGAGAGAGAGAGAGAGAGAGAGAGAGAGAGAGAGAGAGAGAGAGAGAGAGAGAGAGAGAGAGAGAGAGTAGACAAGTGTCTCGTGAGTTATAGGAGTTATGTAACTAACTCAAAATATCTCAAATGCAATGTGTAGCTCATCTGAAGATGATCCCTTGCTCCAAGTGATGTAGGAGTTGAAATGTTTGCTTAACACTTTGACTAGTTGTTGAAATTTACCCTTTGCCTTGGCATGTTGAGTGAAAAGTGGAATTATTGATGGTTATATCAATTTATCTTACATATTTTATCTTATCTTAATGCCTTTCAACTAACCCATTCAAGTTCTCTTTGACACATCACTTCCATTTATTGTTACGTGTCTAGAGGACTCTTCATCTCCTTAGGCCAATCTTGCATATAAGTGTTAAAACTTGAATTATTTTTCTTCAAATCATAAAATATTAATATATGTCCTATTAAAATCATATCATACATATAAAAATCCATTTTTATGTCTCAAACTATCCCCAAGAATACATTATCTACTAAAAGCCCCAAATAGGCCTCATTCCTTGTAGCCCTAAAATGATGCAAAACTCATATTAATAGAGAGTTTTAAGGATGTTAATAAGAATATAAGTGAATATTTTAGTACATATTATGGCCTTATATCTCCATGTTTAATTTTATTTCTTGAGAGTGAGTGGAATTTTACATTTCTTCTACTTCTCTCTCCTAACTAGACCTCAATTAGGCCTCCCTGCTAAGAGATTGAAAAATTAATCTATAATATTCCCACACACGATAAAACCAAAAAAAAGAGTTTTATTTAGTTATATAACCTTCTCCATCTTCTCCATCTCAAATTTTGGGATCTGACACCTTGTACAGACTTGAAAAATAACAAAAATTAGTCTTTTAGGGCCTACTACATATAGTAATGTATCTACAATTACAATTCAAAGGCATAGGATGATTCTCAGGGTAGTATTTAAAATGTTATAATTCATTTAAAATTATTTATTATCTATTTGGAGGTATAAAAATTCATTTCCCTCTCATTGAGTTAATTTGGATCTCTTAGGGCACCTAAAAGTGCTTTGAGTTATTAAGGATGATTCATACAGCTCAAGGCATAACTCCACCAACCAATTCTAAATTTTTAAAATTAAACTAGGGTATCTAAATTCCCATAGTATATCAAGGTCCCATGAAACACCTTTGTTTTATACTGAGCAATGAAAAATATCCTCTCAGGTTGTAACTAGGCATTCTGTGAGGACTGAGAGCAAATTAGGTCAATGTGCATCATCTTAAATTTGTCTTCCATTTATAATAAAATATATAGTTCCATTAGATCATATTTTACTCATACCAACTTTCATCTTCACCATATCCTTTCATTGTGTCTCTTGCTAACTCATTCACTCAAACCTAGGGTTCTTAAGCCAAATTGTCTAGTATAACCTAATTGATTGTATCCTCTTCATTTCTCTCATTTTCAAGGTATATGCTTGCATGAAATATTTTTATATGTTTATCAACATCTCTCCAATATCTCCAAAGTTCATCCTAACTATAATTTACTATCCATCCTCAAGGTCTACCTTATAGGATTATATATGGCATTAGGTCTGTTAAGGCTGAACAAGGTTTATTAACATGATGTTTCACTTTTTTTCTTTAGTATAATATTCTAATGGACTATTTTAATAATCATAAAATCACATTCCACCATATTACTCTCTCATATCTCTTTAATATCCTTAGACCTCTTCATACAATCAATTGCTCCTATGAGTAAGTACGCATGTGTCTTGCCTTCAATGAGTAGGCAAAATTTCCATTATTATGATATTTTTATATTCAAATTATATTAAAGGCCCTATGGAATAATAAATGAAACCATGCTCAACTATCCCTTACTCCCTCAAACCTTTCAAACAAGAAACCTTCTCAAGGGTGAGCATACTAGTGCCTAATCAAGGACTATCTATATGCAATATGACTGGTTAAATATGTAGGGTTTGGACTTTTTTTTCTCAATATCATTTGAATTTTATCTAACCAATTCCCCATCTAGTTATATTTCCTTATTCCATTAATCTTGATAGTATATTCTATCTCTTCCATTAGGTCTGGAAAAGCTTGCTCACTCTGAAAAACCATTATGACTCTCTTATAGATGTCTAAGTGCATCTAGGGCTTGTAGGACTTCCATTTTCATTCACTAAACACCTTCATGGTTTATTTTATGTTCTTGAAAGCTTAAAAACTTTTGAATTTTCAACTTTAAGACACCATAACTCACCACATATAGTGCGTTTGTTAATCTTCAATTAGCTTGGTTATAGGTGAGTATTTTAAGGGTTTTGAGTGCATTTACAATGTTTTAAGGCTTTCATTTCCAATAATTATGCATATTTATGGATTTTTATTTTCATTTTTGATGTCTTAAACACTTATCAAAGCCCTAAAACTCTAGAACTTATCAACATTACTTTCTAAGGCAAATTCTCTCAACTGGCTATATGTGACTGCCTAAGGTCTGAGTTTGTAGTTTTGAGTGAACCTTCTTCAACTCCACCATGGAATTATAATATTGGTCCATATTCATTGAAATATTTTCTCACTACATTACCAACTTCATAGATTGTTTTCAAGATATTCTACTAGACCTCTGCTTTTACTATTTCCACATACAGTCCTGTAGGTGTGTCTTACTAGGCTTGTTAGCTTACTCCTCAAATCTTTGATTTTAGGTGCTTGAAGACCTCCATTATTCTAGGACCCTTTAATATTTAAACCATCACCATGATTCATTCCTATATAACCAACTCACAATATTGACACCATGGATTTCTCTTGGATTTGCAGACTTATATATCTATAAAAGATGAGGATTGTAACCTTGTGTTTAAAGCTTTATAAAGTGTAAGATGGATATTATGGACTAAGTTAATATATTTTTATACATAAAAATATTATACCAGGAAAACATAAATATCAAGCTCCTTGAAAAACATATTTAAACCACTCAAATCACCATGTTATCCAGATACACAGAACACAGTCCATAAGGTGAAAGGAGATGTGACCATTTAAAACCTGTACAGAATGTTTGACTAATCAAAAATCCATTGGTTTATTTTAATAATATTATAGGACCATAAAGGAATACTTATATGCATTAGACCACCTAGATAACTCTAAAACATAGAACATTTGGTAGTCACTTATAAACAATGCACAAGAGAGACTTTTCTTGCCAAAAGACCATTCACATGTTCCATAATGGTGAATAAAAGTTTATTATACATACATACATATATATATATATATATATATATATATATATTAACTCATTGAAATTATTTTCATCCATCCATGATCTCATACTTTGCATTGAAGTTGCACAAAACTTAGCCTATGGGTATTTGACCCTTCAAAAAGCAGTCTAGCTCCTTAGTAATTGTTCATAAATATATATATCTTAATATAACTACCAATTACATAAATTATAATCCCATATGGGTCCCAAAATTTGGTTAAAATATTATACCCTAACTTTAACTATATGGCCTAGACCATGCAGTTGAATTTGCCCTTCAAGATCTTGTGAAAGGAGTGATGGAGGAAAGAGATGGTTTTCTACAATTTTTGGACCTCAAACTTATTCCCATGTATGTTTCTAACTTTTATAATCTCAATGGACATTCTAAAACTCTTCACCTACAAGTGACTTCCATAATTTCGTACAAGTCTCTTAACTCCTCAAGATGGCATTAAAATTCAAGATTGTGACCTTGTTTTGACTTTATGATAGGTTTGGAAGTTGTTTAACTAATCCAAGGTCCTTTTAAGGTGTATTTTATGTATTTTTCACCTATGTAAATTTTACACACTTTATATTTATCTAAAAATCACATTTTCATGTATTTTCACCACTTCCAAGTTTATAATTGAATCTTAAACATTTTAAAACATGATGAAATTATTGTATGAATTGATCAATTCATGAAATGACCTTGATAATATCCTAATCACATATGACACCACTTGACCAAGAATTATCTCTCCATGACATGGCTAGACCACTATATGACCAAATTAAGACATTACCTTAACTTCTCCAAACTTACCTTAAACAATGCTAATAAGGTTAGTTGAAGATTTTTAGGAACCACATAAGTCATTAAAAGACTATTAAAATACCATGACAAGTTTCAATATAGATGAGGTCACCAATTTTTACTTGGGATCAAAATTTGTTCAACATTCTTGGTGATTCATAGGGGTAACATGCCAGCAATGCTAAATGCACTAGTAGCCTTGTTTGTCTATTACTAAATGGTGTCATTTACACTCAGTTTGAGACTTGAAGAGACTTTGATCATGACACAAAAAACCAATTTAAACTTCAAATCACATCAAAAAATATAATAAGACACAAAGCAAAGAAGTAAGACACAGACATGTGATATCAAGAACTTAGGGAACATAATAACAACATAAGAAAATTAACTATATACAACTAACCTAAAAATAATATCTTCCTCTTAGATCAAAGGGTAATCTAGTTCCATCTCTTGCTCCATGAGATGAAGGGTGACATGAAATAAGTTTCTTCCTGAGCCTTGCTCTTGATGTCTTCAACTCCTTCATGATTTCTAATCTTCATGGCATGATCTCAAATGAAACAATGATATTTACAAACATATCACCTATGAAGGTGAAATATTATTGTACTTAAACATCCTTCTCATGGTGCTTCTCAAATACAAATTTATCCAATGATCCTTTATCTAAGCATGGTTATTTGACCTTCATGGCATCTTGAGTGAGATCAAACTTCTTACAAACTATAAGATCTTCACCTAACTTTACATAGTCAATCCAATCTTCATCTTTGAAGACATCTTGTTCAATATCCTTATGAACATGACCTTTAATGGTAAACATACCTTTACAAAGTCCTTCAATCTCTTGAATGAGTTCATTATAATTTTGCCAATCATCTTTGTCTTATTTCTCTTCAATAACCATAGGGTTGTCAAGGATTCCAAGTCTTTCAATACAGTCATGAGGTTGTAATGCAGCTTCTTCAAGTTCATTTTCTTGGCCATTGAACACTTTTTCAACCTTAATTTTTTCAATTATAGATCCTTCAACTTCAAGGTTGGATGCAACTTCAATAAGCTTACATGGAATATGATCTTCTTCTTGAAACACACCATCAAGGCCATATCCAAGAGTATCTTCAAATTGACCAGCAAGAGGTGTAGGCTTTTAAAGCACCTCAAACTCATCACATATCTCCTTTAACTTATGTCATAAGTATTTTTTGTCTATGGAGTTAGTAGTAGATTTATTTTCTATTGGTTTTTCAAAACCAATATATTGATCATGCTCATGAGATTCAATAAACTCAACTAATGTGATGTTTCTCTCAAGCACCTTGTCTTTCATGTCTTGATCAACCTCTTTAGGATTCATCAAGGTCATATATTTCTTTATTAAATAATATTGATTTGCGTTTGTCTTCACTAAGTGGAGTACATATAGTGAAATCTTCATCATAGACACTTGAGTCATCTTCTTCATAAATTGTAACTTTAGCTTGATCTTATTCACTTATCTCCCATGGTATAGGTTCTTCTTTAAGAAGGGATGAGGTGTGAGGGTGATGAATAGGTTCATGGGTTAGAGAGGGAGTATGAGGTGTGGTGGGTGGCTCATGAATGGGCTTGGGGATGGGTTTTTCTTGAAGGGATTCCTAGAGATATGATAAGTTGAGTTGGGAAATGGGAGAGACATTTTCTTTAACAAGAACTTCACTTTTATCATAGCCTTCTTGAGGCTCTTCAACAACTACAAATTGTTTCTTAACCTCTTGATTTTCCCACCTCTCTAATTTGTCTATCTACCATTGGATACAATTTCTCACTTGATACATCTTCTCATTGATAGCATATTGGGTTTCCTCTTCAGCTAACCTCCACATACTCATCAACTTTTCAACTGACTCTATCATCCTCTCTATGATATGAATAGGGATTTCATCAAGTTATCTATCCCATATTATCATCACCTCTTCTAATTCTAGAAGATTTGGCATGAGTACCAACAAGGATATGGAAAGGGAAACATAACTTTTAGATGGAATTCATGTATGAGGGGAGGATTATGACTTCTACAAGTCTTGGTAAGGCTATTGAGGTGTGAAATGGGAATCATATGATGAAAACATAGGACAACCATAGGGATGATATGACTCATGACAAGACTGATAGGAATCAAAATGAGGTTGATATGGATCATAGTTCTGGTAAGAGTCATATTGAGGTTGATAGGAAGGTACATCTTCCAAAAGAAGTTCATTTTATTTATATCCTTCCTCATAACCTTATTCATATATTTCTTCATAAGGTTTCTCAATAACATCATGGTCATGTAGATGGAGAATAGACTGACCATAGGGTTGACATGACTCATAAAGAGGGTAAAAAGCTTGATCTAGCTATTGAGGCACATATTTGGGGTCATGACAAAGCTAATAAGGTTATATATATATATATATATATATATATATATATATATATATATATATATATATATATATATATATATATATATATATATATATGTATGTATGTATGTATGTATGTATGTATGTATGTATGTATGTATGTATGTATGTATGTATACATATATATATATATATATATATATGTATATATATATATATATATGTATACATATATATATATATGTATATATATATATATATATGTATATATATATATATGTATGTATATATATATATATATATATGTATGTATATATATATGTATATATATATATATGTATATATATATATGTATATATATATACATATACATATATATATATACATATATATATGTATATATATATATATGTATGTATATATATATATATGTATATATATATATATATATATATATATACATATACATATACATATACATATATATACATATATATATATACATATACATATATATACATACATATATATACATATATATATATATATCTACATATATATATATATACATATATATATATATATATAGTAGAATTTCTATTCATACCTAGCCATCCCAGCTTGATGAGTTAAATGAAAACACAAGATACTAACAAATACTTTTCATAATAGGTACCTAGGCTACTACAGCCAGATGATTGCATTTGGAGTTGCCATTATTATTTTTTGAATGCCTTCAAAGTTTGATAAGTAGAAGAACACACCAATAATTCTTCCCTTCTTTGGACCTTAATCCCACTAGGCATGCCAAAAATGTTGTCACTCAATTTTACACCCTTGGAGAGGTAGTTCAAGCCTACTCCAAATTGAGTGGAACATGGGATTGCCCATAGGCCTATGGGTTACCTATAGTATGGGTAAACCTCTAGATCAAAGAGCTAACTCCCTAGATATGTTTGTTCAAACTCATCACCTATGCTAATAACTTGTTTGGATGAAAAGGGAGAGAGAAAATATAAATAAGACCTATCCTACTAAGGTGATGCACCAAATGTAAACTGATCACTACCAACCAACTATAATTACACTTCAAACAAGAGCCTAACTTGCACATGACACTAATCCAAATCTGCCTTTCCACATAAGTATTTCTCATGGATGTTTGTGAAGTATGCTTGAGCTAAGAGGACTAAACAAGAGGTCACAACATGACACTAGTGAATAAAAAACTCATTAAACTCACCTATACTTCATTTGAACACTTCAAGAGACCTTCAAAATACTTTCAAAACTGAATATGAATGCAAATAAAGACAACATACCAAGGAAATGAATTTATCACTTAACAAGATCAACTAGTCTAACATACACATTGAAATAGTCCATAGATAAGGTAAAATAAGTTATTATATATTGATCAAAAGTTAAATATGAGTAAGGATTCACCATACTCAAGTGGAGGATACAAACTTAGCCAATTAAGGCTAAATAATATAACATAAGTGAGAGAGAAGAGAAGAAGGGCATAGGAGAGAAAGAGTATACAAGTGTCTCATGAGTTATAAATAAGAGAGGAGTTATGAAATTGACTCAAAAGGTCCCAAATTCCATGTGTAGATCCTCTAAATATGCTCCCTTGATCCAAGGGGTGTAAGAGTTGAAATGCTTTCTTGAAACTTTGACTAGCTCTTAAAAACTGCCCTTTGTCTTGGCATGTTGAGTGATAGTGGTCTTCTTGATGGTCAATTCAAGTTCTCTTACATCTTTTCTCTACTCTTGAAACCTCTCAATTGACTATTCTATCATGATTGATATTGTTTCCACTCAATTTTTCACCCTTAGATAGGTAGTTTAAGCCTAATCCAAATTGAGTGGAACATGGGATTACCCCTAGGCCTTTGGGTTGCTTATTGTAAGGGTAAACCTCTACATTAAAGTTATATCTCCCTAGATATATCTATTCAAGCTCATCACCTATGCTACTAACTTGTTTAGATGAAAAGGGATAGAGAAAACATGAGTGAAAATTATCCTAATAAAAGGTTCCCTAAAATGATGCAAAACTCCTTATATAAATGGTACTAATAATATAAAGGCATATTATAGTGCCCAGTATGTCTTTATAGATCCTTATTTAATTCAATGTCTTGAGAGTGAGTGGAAGTGTACTTTTTTTTACTTTTATTTTCTAATCAGGCCTTAATTACTCTAAAAGTGACTAAAAATGACTCTACAAGCTTCCCACATGTTTCAAACACAAAATAAGCATATTATTCATTTAGATAATCTCCTCTTTGTTTTCCATGTCAAATTTGGGGATCTAACACCTTGTAGGGACCTAAAAAATAGAAAAAATTAGTCTTTTAGGGCCTATTTTGTACAATCATATGCCTACAAGTATAATTAAATGGCATGGAATGATGATAAATGGAGTATTTAACATTTTCTAGGTCATTTTCAAGTTTTTCCAATCCATCTAGAGGCATAGAAATGTATTTCCCTCTCATCAAGTCAATTTGGCTCTCCTAGGCAACTTGAAAGTGCTTTGAGTTATTAAGGATGATTCATATATCTTAGGTAATGAATCCACCAATAAATAATAAATAATTAAATTAAACTAGGCTATATAACTTCCCCTAGGAACTCAAGGTCCAATGCAACACCTGTGTTTTGTACCGAGCAAAGAAAGATAGCCTCTCAGGTTGCAACTAAGCATTCTATGAGGGTTGAGAGTAAATTAGGTCAGTGTGTAGCATCCTAAAGTTATAATGGGTTTCCAATTACCTCCATAATTCCATCACATCCTATTCTACTCATACCAATATTCATCTTCACCATTTATTTTTATTAGGTAACTTTCTAACTCATTCACTCAAACTTAGGGTTCTCAATCCAAACTACCTAGTATACCCTAGATAATTATATCTAATTCATTTATCTCATTATCAGTGTCTAAACATACATGAAATTTTTATATATTTTTCTCACCATCTCTCCATTATCTCCAAATTTAATCCTAACTATAGCTTATTGGCCATCTCTCAAGCTCTGCCTTATAGGCATATATATGTCATCAGGTTTCCTTGGACTGAACAAGGTCTGCTAATAAGATGTTTCACTTTATTTCTTGAGTATGATATTATGATTTAATATTCATACAATAACACTCCACCATATTACTCTCTCTTATATCTCTTGATTATCCTTAAACCTCTTCATACAAATAATTACTCATATGAGTAAGCAGGCATGTGTCCTACCTTGACTGAATAGGTAAAATTTTCATAGTTCTAATCTATATTTATTTAGATGAAATTGAAGTAATTATAGAATAATAAATTAAACCATCCTCAACTATCCTCACTCCCTTAGGCCTTTCAAACAAGGAACCTTCTTAAGAGTGAGTAGACTAGTGTCTATTCAAGGACTATGTATATGTAATATGATTGGCTAAATATACATGATTTGGACCTTGTTTTATCAATCTCATTTGAATGTTATCTAACCAAGGCCCTATCTACTCCTCTTTCCTTATTAAATTATGCTTGTGAGTATATTTTTTCTCTTCCATTAGGTCTATAATAGCTTACTCACTCTAACAGACCTATAGGTCTCTCTTAGAGAGGTCTGAGTACATCTAGGGCTTGTAGTAATTCCATTATCATTCACTAAACACCTTCATGGTTTATGCTCAATTCTTTAAATCCTAAAAAATTCTGAATTTTCACCTTTAATACACCATAAATCACCACATACAATACCTTTCTCAATCTTCAATTAGCTTGGCTATAGGTGACTATTTTGGGGTTCCAAGTGTAGGTAGGATCTTGTAAGGATTTCATTGTCAATCATTATGTATATCCATGGATCTATATTTTCATTGTTGATGTCTTAGACACTTCTCAAATCCATAAAACTCTATACCTTATCAAAATTATTTTCTAAGGCCAATTCTCTCTATTGGTTATAGGTGACTGCCTAAGGTTTGAGTTTGTAATTTTTAATTAACCTTCTTCAACACCATCATGACATTATAATAGTGGTATAAATTCATTGAGAGCCTTTCTCACTACATTTCCAAATTCATAGAGTGTTTTCAAGATATTCTACTAGAACTCTACTTTCACTATTTCCACATATAGTCCTATAGGTGCAGCTCAGTCCTCAACTCTTTGACTTTAGGTGCTTGGAAACCTCCATTAGTCCATGAACATTTCATCTTGAAAAAATCACCATGATTCATTCCTAGATAAATATTGTCACAAAATATTTCACCCTATATTTTGTTTTTCAAGCCTACTCTAAGATTTGGGCAACATCAGAATATCTCTAGGCCTGTGGGTTGCCCATGGTAGAGGTAGACCTCTAGGTTTAGGGGCTTGCTCCCTAGATTGATCCTTGAATTATTATCACCTACACTAAAAATTTTCTTGGATGAAAATTGATATAAGTAATGTGAAAATTATATAATCTAATGAGGTGATGCACTAGAAATATCTCCACTAGACTACCATGCCATTGCACTATGAAACATGACCTACAACACTAGTCTCAAAATCCTAAATTTCTCTAACATTAGTATTTCAAACATGGAAGTGATATGCATTAGAATACTCAAGGTAAGTGAAATAAAGGTAAAATTTTAGACACCAAGGCTACTTGTACACTTGAATATAGTCAAACACTATAGCTACCCTTCATGTGACCTGTTAGAGTGAGAACTACTTCCACCAAACATGAAAGGATAAAGAGAAGGCAAGGATAGACACTTATCACTAGGCACTTGACTATACATCACTTCATTAACTTATACAGAAAATTTATGAACTCAAAACCATATTTATATTCTTATTTCAAATGTAAAGTACAATACCAAACCAGTAAGGCTTCACCATACTAGGTGTGCAATTAATTACAAAAGCCAAAATGGCTTGCCTTTATAGAATGTGTGAGAAGAGAGACAGAGAAGAGAATTTATAGGGTCACAATACCACATGTCAAGGCATGAAAACTAGTTCATTTTATAATAATGAAGTGGATAACATAGGACTAGATGGTCTTCTTGAACAAGTGTCCATCTGAATCATCAAACTCCTCAAAACTAGTGTAGGGTCCTCAAATGATCTTCTTGAAAACTACCTTCATGATGAGGCATCTCTTTACTAACAAAAAATTCACTAGTTATATTTAACGCATGTGAACTATCTTTGGTGGGTTATAAATGCTCCATAAAATTCATAAAATTTGTCCCTAAGTCATAGCCTTCTTTTGGACACTTGTCCTCACCATCTATAGTCATTACTTAGCCCTCTTGGCCTCATTATTCACATTTATCACCCAATTTTCCTTATGTATCTCAAATAAATATATTTAAGAGGTGTTAGTACACTTTTATAGAGTCTCTTTGCCTTCAAATCCATGATTTAGGCCTTAAAAGGGTTTAAAAATCAACTTCTCATCCTCTTGCTAGGTAGTCACTCTTTATCTTTAATCTTTGCCAAAGATTTCCTAAGATGAATGAGTCAATATAAGTGTTTCCATGCCAATATTTGGTGATAAATGAATATGGATAGTTATAATAGGTCCCAATTGACCCCCTCCAATGGCTCAAACCTATTCATATTCTTCTATACCTTAAAAAAAACCACAAACTTGAAAAAAACCAAAGGGTGTACCCTATCCATATAAATAGGGTACATACCAAATGTATGTCATGGATCTTTAGAGAGTCCTTCACAAGTCTATAATAATTTTTAGGACAAACTATCCCTCCTAAATGCATCTCAACTGATATTTCCTTCATCGGGTCTTAGACAAGGGTTTAGGAGGGTTTTTAACTATTTCACTTCTTAGTGATAGTTCATGAAACTTAGACATTCAAAACTCAAAAAAAATCACTAATAATAATTTAGGGACCCCCTTAAACCATCCCCAACTGCTTGAGTCACCACGCTTGGTGTCTGTATAGGTGTGAGAAAAATAAGTTAGCCTATCAAGCTCAGTCTTTGCATTTTGTGTGCCCTTATGATGTTTTAAAGCCAATTTGACCGTTATGCGATATTTTATTTCAAACCAAAGGTTCTAAATCATCCTAAAATTCCTCTTAAAGGTCATTAAATTCATTTTAGGTTTCATATGGTATTAGAAGTGAACTTAAACCTCATTAGGGTTATGGCCTAGTCTAGGCCTAACTATGCTCTAGTTTTCCATGACCACCCTGAGTACTGATGATGAATACAAAGATTTTATCCACCTTTTTTAATGCTAAAAACAACTTCCCACATCATTATTCAATGCTCTAAGACTCTCCGTCTTGTCCCCTTACCATTTACATACACTCCCTGTAGTCTTGCCTCTTTGGGAGTGCCCTTTATCTGAGATAAAATAAATGGAACTTCCCCAAATTTTCCATACATTTAAAATATATTGGAGGTTATATTGGGTCATTAGGACCTTATGAACCAATTTACAAGGCATGATCACCTCTGCAAGGCTCTCAATATCACAATTCTTCAAGATAGACTTTCAAGAATGATGATTATCTATAGGGTTTAGGAACCTCAAGCCTGTGACTATAGGTTGGTATGACTTATTCTATTTCTTCAATCTAAGAAACATAGGATATTGTCCCTACCACTATGAGAGTGGTCTTATCATGATCAATTCATCTATACTTATTCCAACTTTCTCAACATGTACTCATCTTTTCATTTGCTAGAACCAGTCTACAGACACATTATAGGTGCCTATTTGGTTGGAAAGTAGATTCATATAGGTAGAAATATGTATTTGAACACCATACCCTATGTTATTAATATATCTTGAATTTACTAAAGGTCATTCAACACTTAAAATTTTTCATCTTTTCCCATAGGTCATACCAACATCAAACTATCTACTCCTAATATATTGTCAATCTATAATCAAACTATATGTGATAGTTTGAGAGCAAAGGGGGCCCCTTTAAGTGATTACCTATGTCAAACCATGGTACCTTAAACTCCCACAATTGATCCTTATTTAATTATATCATTAAAACTTTCATAAACAACTATGCCTATAGAGTTTACTTCTTATATCTCATTATCAACACACTGTTAATCAGACTGTAGGTGCTCATTTTCAAAATCATGGAATCGTCCTGTAGGTGTTCATAGGGCCTAAATACCATCCTTTACTCCCTTGGTCTCATATTTAAGTTACTAATACATTTTCCATATTTTGGATTCCTATTAAGTCTATAGACCATATATCCATTCCACTATAGGTCCCTATTATGTTATAGGATCATTTAGGCTTTATAAATACTATAGATTATTGAGAGTCTATAGTGAAGATTTATTGGAAATAGAAACCTATTTACTTCACCTTCTCTTGACCAACCAACCATTTTTTTTAATCAAGACATAGCCCTTATGTTTAGGTTATATAATGGAAACACTCAAACTACCCAGACCTCAAAATATTCTATCATAAGATGGCATTAAAAATAGACAAAACCTTGATTCAAAGAATTTAAGATAATTTATCCCTAAATGTAACTTTCTAACTTGTAGACATGGTTCTCAAGTCTACTTACATGAAATTACATCACCATTTCCATCTTTATATTATTCATGATCGCAAACCTAAATGAAGGTTTCAAACAAGTCCCAACACCTTCATTTCAACTATTTTAAACCACTATGGAAGCTACCTATAGGTGTCATTATGGACTATCTGTAGGTGAAGGCATGGTATATGACTATGGGTAGTGAATTGGTTATCAAAACCAATTTATAATATTTTAAAATGATCATTACTAATATTTCCAATTTAGACTCCTTCTCACCATCTTGAATACCTCCTTATGTCACAAATATAACTGCTTAGTGATCAAGATGACTTGACTGTAGGTGATAATTGTATGAAAGGTTATTTTTTGTGTATGTGTTTCTTGACTATGTTTCATTATAATCAATGCTAGTGTTGAGACTAGAACTTAAAAGAATAAATGATCACCATGATATGTGATAAGTGGAAAACATCATATCCCCCTTTGTCCTGAAGGCACTTACATGAGAATGACTCTACAATAGGTGAAACACTAGTCTACAGCGTCAATGGTGTCTTCAACTAGAAAACTAAGAGTGATCATGTCAATTCTTTCACACCACACATTATTAGTGTATTATTTTTCCCATTTGATTTTGCCTACATGGTCTTATGGCCATTCTATGTTAATTAAGCTTCCTTAGGTTAGTTATAAAAAGGTCACATAGCCTAATTATTTTTTAATTTAATTATCTAATTAGTAATATTAGATGCTTCCTCATGTTGCCCTAATTTTATATATATGTACCCCACTTTTATTTTTTTAAATTAATAAATAAAGGTTAATGTAATTATATGCAATTAACTATATTTTTCAATATTGTCGTGTGAAGACAAGCTTCTTCCTCCTTTACAATTTATCTATGATTTCATTACTTTATACATACATTTGATTAATATTCTATGTAAGGATCCAAGATCATGGCTAATTCAACATGGTATCAGAGCCACTTTTGCTAGTATTGCAGTGATCTTTGTGGTGAAATCTTACGGGATTCACTATTTCATCAAAAAAGAAGGGTTTGGTGGGATTCCTTGGAGAATTCATGTAAATATTTCTACTGGAGCTTTAGATTTCAAAACTGACTATGTCATTGGTTTTATAAGGTGCCAAAACTTTAGGATCAACTATAAACTCAACCTACTTCTGGAACAGTTAAAATTTCTTCCTTTTTTGGCATCTAAAGACCCCATTTTTTGTTTTTAGTGAAAATCCATACTTCTTGTGTTGTTGTGCAAAAATGACTTTTGTGTTTTCTTCCTTGAATCAAAATCTCAAATGGGTCTCTTTTATATTTTTCATAGCTAAAGTATTTTTTACATTTTTGGCTTGCCTTAATTTGCATACCATCAAACCTCTATGCATCTCGAATCTATAGGTGGTCATTACTTCGGCTTAGCAGTTGATCAACTTCAAGTTGCATGATTTGGAGAGTCCACTGACCAATCTAGACTTTCGAAGTGTTGTTACATATCCAACAGACCAACTCAGACTTCCGGTGAGTAACTTCACTTTTTTTAAGTTAAGTTGTTTGATAAGTTTGATTACTTGCTTGCAGACCAAATTGGGTTTTAGAAGTTGCTTTACTTGCAATCTAAGAAGTTAAGTAAGCAAGGTCTAAAAACCTAGATTACTTGCCCATAGACCAACTCTAGTTTGAGGAAGTACTTTCCTCACGTTTGTGAAGGGCAATAACTTGTTGAGTAAAGTAGTCCAAGAAACCCAAATTACTCTTCGTAGACCAATCCAGGGTTTTAGAACAACTCTACTTGGGTTCTTGAACGCTGACTACTTCCAGAATAAAGCAATCTAAGAAACCTGAGTTACTATTTGTAGACCAATATGGGGTTATGTAACAACACTACTTAGGTTCTCGAAGGTTGATTACTTCTCAAGTAAAGTAGTCTGGAAAACTTGGATTACATTGTGAAGACCAAATCGGGTTTTTGAAGGGTCATTACTTCAAAGAGCAATTACTTCTCAAGTAAAGTAGTTCAAACAAACTTGAATTACTCTTCATGGATTGACTTAGACTTTTGAAGAGTCTTTACTACTTGGGTTTACATTTTGGAAAAAAACTTTCCTTTTCTAGAACGGGTCTAGGAATATGTGAAGTAAAAACTTGTAATGCCATAACTTTCAAACCGTAGCTCCTTTTTTTGTGCTATTTTTTTTAAAGTGCATATTTTTTTGAGATTTACGCATTAATGATATTGTTTTATACCTTTTATAAAATCTATTTTCTTCATGGTGTAATGGCTTAAAACTTACTTCAAACTTTTTATACCTTTCTTCTTGGATGCATTATCAGTTATGCTTGATGTCCCTTTCTTAATCTCTCACACTAATTGCTCATAGACGTATTCTTGATGGTACCCAACATCCAATATTGAGTGTGTGTTGTATTTTAACTTAAAGAGGGTCTTATTGATAGTTCAAGGGGGTACTTGTACTATATACAATCTATTCTTTTCTTTCATTTTAATTATACAAATTATCTCAATATAATCTACACTAATGGATCTAAACATTGAACCACTCACACCATTTAACTATCTTGAATATAAGTCTAAAATGTAGCTTACCTTGAGAGGTAAACTACTCTATCAGATCACTATGGGTGAGGAAATTGATCCATCTACAGATACAAAAAAAGGTTCAGTAGTATAATAGATGTGATAAGGCCTATAGGTTCTTATGCATGTCAATGTCTCTTGACCTCCTATTTCATGTTAAATTTTAAAAAGCTCCTATTGAATTTTGGACCATTCTACACAATTTTTTTGGAGTACAGGACATCTAAGAGGTCATAAGCTAGAGAATGAGCTCATCACATTGAGCCCAGTTGACTATGACACCCTAAAATACTTCTTTACAAAGTTTAAATCACTGAGATTGTAGTTGAAATAATGTGGCATTGAGAAAATAGATGACCAGTTGCTTCTATTTGTGCTTACAAAACAAGTCATGACTATTTAGTTTTCATCTCTACATTTCATGCTACCAAACATGCACTAGGATCCACTTGTAAAATGCCATTATTTGATGTTTTTTTTGCCAATATGACTTGGGAACAAGATAATTTGGTTTAAATGGTTACACTAAAGTCTTCAAAATCATATGCCTTGATTGTCAATCAAAACAAGAAGAAGCCTTCTAGTAGTGACAAAAAAGAGAAGAAATAGTCTAAACCAGATCATGAGCATAAGAAGAATTAGAAATCAGATGTGAAGCTTAAGGTATCATCAAATGAGTCCTCTTCAAGTGGGAAACCTAAGAAAGAGAAACTCAAATGCAACTTTTGTAAGAAACTTAGGTATGATAAATCTCAATGCAATGAAAAAAAGATTGACACCTTAACTAAGATGCTTGAGAAGAATAACATTAGTGTTCATGAGTCCTCAACTTAGAACATGTCCTCAAAAGAGTTTTCAAAGGCTAAATACAACAAAAAGGGTAAAAAAAAGAGTAAGGTACTTATTGCAGTAGCTTCTCAACCTTCAACTTGGGTTATTGACTCGGGTGCTTCCTATCACATGGCCTCCTCAGAGGATCTATTTTCAAAAATAGAGTGATGTTCTGTGATTTCAATTCTCATGGGTGATGACACTAGTATAATTTAGTGGTAAAGTATCATTTGAAGTAAGTGATGAGACCATCAATAATCTTCTATGTATTCCTTCACTATCCACCAATCTTATATCAGTGTACCAAATCACTCACATAGGTGCAGGGAAGTGAGTTGAGTTCACACTTATTTCAATGGTTATCAAAGAGTTGTATAGTGATACCATAGTGGCTTATGGGAATGCCAATCATCATTATAGGTTATATACCTTCTCATAATTTTCCCAAGATTAACTCTCAGCTGCATTGCTTACTCATGTAGATGGAGTGAGCAAACTATGGCATGAATGGTTTGGTCATTTAAACTACCATTACCTAGAGAAACTCAATCATCAACACATGATTTTACGGTTGTCTAAAGTCAAATTCTCAAATGACCTATGAAATGGTTGCATTATTGGCAAGCATTCATAAGATAAATATGACAAGGGCAAAATAAGGAGAGCTGAATAGAAGCTAGAATTTGTCCATAGCGACATAGCAAATCCATTTCTAAAACCTTCATTCAACAAGTCTAGTTACTTGTTCACATTCATCGATGACTTTTTGAGGTACACCTGGGTGTTTTTTCTCAAAAATAATTCTTTCTTTTATCACTTTAAGGACTTCAAGGCACTTTTGGAGTAGTCAAATTATTCCATCAAAATCTTAAGGACTGATAATGGTGGAGAGTATGTCAACAACATGTTTGATTAGTTTTTCACATTAAAGGGAATTCAGATGTAACACATAGTTTCATATAATCCTCAGTAGAATAGTGTGGCTGAATGTAAGAACTATACCTTGAAGGAAATGGCCAACTACATGCTTCAATCAAAGTTTCTTGCTCCTCAATTTTGAGCCAAAGTAATCAACTATGCATGCTATATTAGGAACCATATTCCACATAAATCCTTGAAATGAATCACTATTTTTAAAGCTTGGGATGGTCAAAAGCCCATAGTGGATCACTTTCAAGTGTTTAGATCACTAGTAATGGCTTTATTCCCAAGAAGAAATGCAAGGTGATGGACCCTCAGAGTCAGTCCTGTATCTTTTTGGGGTATGTAGAGGTTACCAAGGGATACATGCTTCTCCATCCTAAAAATCATGAGTTATTCATAGAAAGGAGTTTCAAGTTTCATGAGGGCCCCCTTGAACTCAATACTATCACTCTAGACTCTTCAAAAGTCTCACTGGACATTGATTCCACCTTAGAAAGTGACTTGGATCCACCTCAAAATCCTCCTGATGATCATGATGACTCTTCTTCTTCTTCAATTTCAAGTGATGAGAGAAGTGGGTGGATTCTCCTCCATCTCACACTCACTCTTTAGATGATGATGACTCACCCCCTGATTCTTCAATCTCATACAATTTTGGTCCCACTTGGGCCAGATAGACAATTCAAAGTGTTGGGAAATGGGTTGGAAATCCATTAGATGCAAGGCAGACACATTCACAATTTCAGTGGACTTAACATGCATACTTCACCATTGTCTCAGATCCAAAAACATTTCATGAGGCATCTAGCATTCTAGAATGGGATTCTACTATATAAGAGGAGTATAGTTCCCTAATCAAGAACAAAACATGGAACTTGGTCCCTCTTCCTAAAGGAATAAATTTGGTCCATTATAAATGGGTTTATCAGACTAAGTATGGTGGAGATGGATCTATAGATAAGTATAAATCTCATTTGGTTACAAAAGGGTTTTCTTAGGTGCCTAGCATAGACTACACTGAGACATTAACTCTTGTATCCAAAATGATGTCTATCAAACTCACTCTAGCCATCACAGTTGCACATCAGTGGGATGTTCACCAATTGAATGTCAAGAGTGATTTTCTACATGGTGACCTTAAAGAAGAGATTTACATGGGTCAACCACAAGATTTTTTTAAAGATTCATCATTAGTCTACAGACTTAGGAAATCTATCTACAGACTCAAATATGCCCCTCAGGCATGGTATGCCAAGATGGAATCCTTTCTCCTCATAATCAGGTTCACCAAATGCCACTCAGATTAAAATGTCTACATCTTGTAGCATGATGATTCTCTATTGATCTTATTTCTCTTTGTGAATGACTTGTTGATTATAGGGAGCTCATGATCATCCATCTCAATAGTGAAAATTTCACTTTTAGACAATTTTTTAATGATAGACATGGGATTGTTGCATTAATTTCTCAAGAATGAAATCATTTAGTCAAACTCCAAGATTACTTTATCACAATCCAAGTATTCTCTTGATTTTCTTTCGAGGTTTAACATGGCCAATTGTAAGCCCACTCCTACTCCCTTATTGGCTAGTGTGAAGCTTGACGTTGATTGTCCTACACCATTGGTTGATGCAACTCCATATCAACAACTTGTGGGAAGTCTTATTTATTTCACACACATTAGACCTAACATATCTTATGTAGTTGGCATGGTCTCCTAGTTTATGCAGGAGCCACATGAATTGCATTAGAAAGTAGCTAAGTGAATTTTACACTACATTCAGGGTTCGCACAACTATGGGATACACTATGGAATAAAAATAGAGGTTGATTTGATTAGATACACAGATTCAAATTGGGTTGGAGATATTCAGAGTCAAAATTCCACTTCAAGCTATAGTTTCTCACTTGGTTTAGGTCCAATAAGTTGGTCAATCAAGAAGCAACATGTAATTGCTTTATCATCTACAGAGGTAGATATAGATGAGTTGTCAATGCCACCATTGAGGCAATCTAGCTTTAAGGGATTCTCATTGAGTTTGGTATCTAGTTTCATAATCCAATAATTATCTACTATGACAACCAAAGCACTATCCAGATTTGCAAGAATCTAGTTCTCCATCAAAGGACTAAGAACATAATGATTCACATGTACTTCATCAGGGAGCTTATCAATGAGCAAGTCATTGATCTTTAGTACTGTCTAACATCAGAGCAAATTATAGATATTCTGACCAAGCCCTTCACATAGAGTAAATTTGTTCATCTATGAGCTCTCATTGGGTTTAGGGCTACTCCACCTTCTTCTTCCTCCAATCAAGGTTCTTCATTATGTACCTGGGTAACTAATCAGGTTTTCAATGTTGGGACCCAATTCTAATATCACCTAAGCTACGCTTAATGTGGGGTGTTAGTGTAGTGTTTTTTCCCATTGGGTTTTACCTAAACAGTCTTATGGCCATTTTATGTTAATTAAGCTTCCTTAGGTTAGTTATAAAAGGGTCACATAGGTTAATTATATTTTAATGTAATTATCTAATTAGGAAAATTAGAGGCTTCCTAATGTTTCCCTAATTTTCTTTATATGTACCCCAATTTTCTTTTTTGGAAGTAATAAAGATAGGTTAATGAGATTATATGCAAGCATCCATATTTTGCAATATTATCATGTGAAGACAAGCTTCTTCCTCCTTTGTAATTTATCTATGATTTCATTGCTTTATATATAGATTTTCTCAATATTCTATGCAAGGATCCAAGATTATGGCCAATTTGACACATATTCAAACTAAACAAATAACCATGTGATAAGGGTGGTCATGCCCTTATAGAACACGTAAAACATCTGGTTTTTATAGAACTATGTAGATAGAGAGAAAACTTTAAGGTCATGGGGATGTGGAGGTAAAAAAGAAGAGTAGACCTTATTATAAATGGTTCATAGAGCACAAGAAATAAATCCTCTAACTCTTCCCATGGATTTGAAGTAGATGAGGAGTGGTATCATCCATCAAAGGCAATTGATCAACTCACCTCCTATTGTTCATACTAGACTGAAACTAATTGATCATTTTTACATGTAAAGGAGAGTGATAGAAGAAATAGGATGTTTTTTTTTCCATTTTTGAGATTTTAAAGGCTACACAAGCATGAAAGTGAATTCAAGGTTCCTAAAGGGACACTGTTGAAACACCCATATGTGTCATAACTATTGCACAAGCCGTATAATAATTAAAAACTAACTATTTTTAAAATGACCTTATATGACAAAATGACATTAAGGACTAAAAAAGAATATGATCAAGATAAATACATATTAAATGACCTCATGTGGACATAGTACATATTTTACCCCTATTATACCCCTCTAACAAGTTTTAAAATATAGGGGGTTGACGTAATTTTACTTGTGGTCAAATTAGTCAACATTTTGATGATTTCCTAGGGGTGGCAAGCCAGTTGTGCTAAAGAATAGTAGCCTACTCATATCAAACACATAAGATAATATACAAGAAAACACAAACCTATCCTAATATATATAGGACCTCAAACAATTGAGGTGAATAACAAATCACCATTCTTCAACTAGGGTCAAAGATGGTACCTCTTTCATCATTATTACTCCAAGGAATCAATCTATCATGTGAATCAAGTTTATCAATAAACACTTATTTGTGTAGATAGACAAATGAATTACCATCCTTTTCTCTCATTCTATCTACAAGTGCACTACTTGGATATTTTAAGGGAACTCCTATCTTTCCAAGAGACTTGTTCAAGTTTGTAGTTTGATTGGCTTTTACCATGTCCAATTGACACTTCTCAAACTGCAACTTAGAAGTCATCAAAGTTTCTTCAACTTTACCTTTTTCTTGGACATAATATACTTGATGTGTAATACCATCAAGTTTTTTGTCTTTCTACTTCAACACATCTGATAATGGTTCAACCTCAGGTTGAGGTACTGACTACTCCTCAAACACACACATCTTTGCATGGTCTCATTTGACTCTTTCATGATTGCAGGCTCTTAGATAGTAGCTTGGTATTCATATTCATAGTTAGAAAGACATTTTCCTTCATTATTTTTAGGCTTGTGAACAAACTCATTATTAAATACAGACTTCTTAGGAGGAAAAGTAGACTTAATAAACTGTTTGAACTCTTGACTTATGGCATATAACCTTTGACATAGGTAATCTTCCTCTTCATGAATACTACCTTTAATGGCCCTTCCATCATGTGTAGGTAGAATGGTATTGTTATTTTCATCATCCTGATCTATCATTCTTTGAAGAATAACATCATCATGGAAATGAATCATGTAATTACCCTCAACAGCTTTTGGAAAATAATTTTCAATGCTTACCTCAAATTATTCATCACTTCTCTAATGGATGATGTATGTGCTAAGATCAATTTTCTCAAAGTAATTTTATGGATCATGTCCATAAGTGTCTACACCATAATCATCTAGGAAAATGTTAGATATTCCCTCAAGCTTAGAGGATGTTCCATCATCCATAGCAAACTCTTCTTGATCATTGATTGTGAAATTAAGATTAGATCTTGCTTCTAAATACGGCTCAATATGAAATTTAGCTAGTGGTTGAGTCTTAATGGTTACCTTTGATCCACACCTTGTCTTGAAGGCCAATAAGGACCAATTAGCTCAGAGGTAGCCTCTTATCTTGGCTATAAAATCCCTTGAGATGCATATAGCAAAGTGAGTAGTCAAGTCAACCACTAATATATCTTGAAGGATAGGGAAACTTAGACAATCATGAAGGAAAAATCTCAAACTTTTGACTAGTCCCACTAACTTAGTAGGTGTCCATCAAGTTGAATCACTCCCTTATTATATGGTTCATATTTTAGACCCAATTTATCTACCACAACCTTGGGCATCATTGAGGTACTAGCTCCACTGTCTACTATGCAATTGTGAACAAGTTTGTCTCTAATAAGGAGAGTGAGGTATAAGGGTGGAGGATTCTCATATTTGGAAGAGGGATAAACAATGTGTGTGGGAACATTGGTGAGGGAAAAATTACCATGACTTGATGGTTAAGGGTTGAGGTGGATTTCAAATAGTTGCTATTATAAAAGTTCCTTTTGGCCAGGTAAATGAAGCATTTATCAAAGAGACATAGATGCCTTAACACTCTTCAAATATTCTATAACGTTAAAAAAATGATTAATCACCTTTTATTTATTCCTTGAAGTAAAGGAAGTTTTTTGAGCTTGGTTTATTTAAGCACTTTGAGTTACCCTTCCATCATTCTAATTTGAACTAGGTGCAGAATTTGTAAGGATTGTCACACTTGTAGTCACACATTGCTCCCTTGTAAGAGGGATATTTTAACTCGTATGAACACTATGGGCATATCTTAAGGCCTTCATATTTTCTCTATTATTTTCTACAACTAAATAATTCTAATTTATAACATATGTATCTTCAACTAGAAAATTTTCAAGGTTCACCTTTTGGGGCTGCCATCCTTCATTTGATTACATGAGAAATTCATCTTCTGCTAATATTTGAGGAGTAATTATTATTTAATCAACTAATGCTTTCTCTTCACATTAATTTGTATCCATGAACTAACCTTTCTTCCATTCCTATCCTTGCACAAATTTACTATGCATTGGTACTATGGCTCTTGTATTAGAGGTGGAAGTTGGATTGTATGCATTGGTTGGCCTATTGAAGTTAGGTTGTCCTTGACCTCTCCCCTGACCATATTGATAAGGTGGGAGCCTATTACCTTGTTAAGGATAGGGATATGGGTTTTTTTGAATACCATACTATAGATTTGGTTTCCTAGTTTGAGCCTTTAAGGCTTTATATCTTGCCTCCCAATCAATGGTATCTTCTACTTTATTAGGGGTAACTCTAGACTTGGTATTTGCACTTGGGACTTGAGCAAAATTTGGGGTAGTAGTAGACATTTTTGGCATTAGAGTCATGAATAATTTTGGATTCTATTTTCCATCTTATATTAGGCCATTCTTAGCTCTAATGGTAAGGTCATATGCTTCTAGTAAGGTGTAACCACTCATGGACTACAACATTATGTCTATGTCAGTTATAATAGTCCTTAGATATGTAGGAAACATAAATCTTACAGGTGTTCTCATGGGGGGAGGTATCCTATGATAATTTATTTTTAATCTCTAATTAAATTCATGCATAGTCTCCTTGGGGGTTCTTCGAATCACATTCAGCTGGTGGATAAGTGATGTGTGATCACTTTTGTCTTTAAACCTTGATGTCAATATCTCTCCAAAATCATCCCAAGTTATGATAAACCCACCAAGAAATGTCCTATACCAGTCAATTTGTTTCCCTCTAAGGGACATGGCAAGGAGTCTAATGGAAATTTTGACCTCAGTAACATTATGAAAGTTGCATAAGTTTGATATATCCCTAATATGCTCACTAAGAGTGGCATGACCTTCACCATTGAATGTGGGAACACTTTTGGTGGCATTAAGGAGTATATCATCATATACATTGTGGTGGATGGTATTTTAAGTGTTAAATGCAAAGAATGCTACCTATACATGTTCTCCTCAAGTTCTTCACTTTCTTTATTTTCTTTGCTTGAAAAGTCCTCTTTTCTTTAAAGGTCAAGATAGGTTGAGTATGTTGAACTTCAATAGGAAGTTTAAGTTGAAGGAGTGTTTTTATGGGATTGATACCTCTACTAATAGATGAAATAGTAAGGACCATGAAGTATGAACACAATACTATGATAAAAATGGTCTATAACTAGATATTACCTTGAATGGAGTCACCAAATGTTGATTATAACACCATATGCAGTTGTGATGTTGTCAAGACCAAAATTTACCTTAACAAGATGTCTTTAGGACAACGGTCCTAATGGGCATGCCAGAATTTTTGTCACCAAATATTTCATCCTAGATTTGGTTGTTCAATCCTACTCTAATATTTGGGCAATATTGGAATACCTCTAGGCCTGTGAGTTGCCTATGGTAGAGGTAGACCTCTAGGTTTAAGGGCTAGCTCCCCATATTGATCCTTGATTGATTATCACTTACACTAACTATTTATTTGGATTAAAAGGGATATAAGTGACATTAAAATAACATAATATAATGAGATGACACACTAGAAACATCTCCATTATACTACCATACCATTTCACTATGAAACATGACCTACAACACTAGTCTTAAAATCTTGAATTACTCTAACATTAGTCTTTTAAACATGGAGGTGATATGCATTAGAATACTCAAGGTGAGTAAACTAGAGGTTATATTATAGACACCAAGGCTAATTTTACAATTTAAGATAGTCAAACACACTAGCTACACCTCATGTGACCTATTAGAGTGAGAACTCTTTACACCAAACATGAAAGGATAAAGAGAAAACAAGGATAGACACTTATCACTAGGCACTTCACTATACATAACTTCACACACTTAAAAAATAAATTCATGAACTCAAAACCATATTACAATTCTTATTTCAAAGGCAAATTACAATATCAAATCATCAAGGCTTCACCATACTAGGTGTGGAATTGATTACAAAAGCTAAAATGGCTTGCATTTAGAGAATGTGTGAAAAGAGAAAGAGAAGAGAAGTTCAAGGGTCATAATGTCAAATTTCAAGGAAAAATAACTAGTTAGATTTCATAATAATGAATTGGATAATAGAGGTTTGGAATATATTCTTGGAGAAGTGTCCATTTAAAGCAACAAACTCTCCAAAACTAGTGAAGGGTCCTCAAATGGCCTTTTTGAAAATTGCTTTCATGATGAGGCATCTCTTGAATTATCAAAACTACACTAGGGAGATTTGACACATTTTAAATGTCTTATGGGGGTTATAAACATGCCATAATAATCATCAAATGCATCCCTAACTCATAGCCTTCTTATAGACACTTGTTCTCACCATTTGTAGTCATTCATTAGCCCTCTTGGCCTCATTCTTCATATTTGTCACCCAAGTGGCCTTAATTTTCCCAAAAAAATCAATTGAAGATGTTTTAGGACACCTTTATATAGTTTATTTTCCTTCCACTCCATGTGTTAGGCCTTAAAAGGGTCCAAAAACCAACTTCTCATCTTCTCACTAGGTAGTCACTCTTTATCTTCAATCTCTACCAAAGACTACCTGAGATGTATGAGTCAGCAGAAATGTTTCCATGCCCATATGTGGTGATAAATTAATGTGTATACTTATAATATATTCCCATTAATCCCTTCCAATGGATCTTACCTATTCATCTTCTTCTATACATGTAAAGAAACCACAAACTTACAAAAACCCCTATTTTGTACCCTATCCTTACAAATAAAATACATACCAAATGAGTGCCATGGAACCAAAGAGATTCCTCCACAAGTATATAATAATTTTTAGGCCAAAACATCCCTCCTAAATGCATCTCAAATGATATTTCCTTCATTAGGTCTTAGATAAGGGTTTAGGAGGGTTTTGAACTATTTCACTTCTTAGTGATAGTTCATTAAATTTAAACATTCAAACCTCAAAAAAATTAACTAAGAACAAGATAGGGACCCCCTTAAACCATCCCAAACTCCTTGGGTCACCATGCTTGGTGCTGTATAGATGTGATCAAAATAAGTTGGTCAATCAATCTTTGCCTTTGCATTTTGTGTACCCTTGTGATAGTTTAAATTTAATTTGACCATTATGTGATATTTTAATACACATAAGAGGTTTTAAATCATCCTAAAATTATTATTTAAGGTCATAAAATGAATTTTATGGTTCATATTTCCTTGTAAGTGAAATTAAAACTCATTAGGGTATAGGCCTAGTCTAGGCCTAATAAGCCTGACTGTGCTCTAGTTTCCCATGACCACCCTAAGTACTCATGATGAATACAAATATTTTATCCACATTTTTTCATACTCAAAAAAACATCCCACATCATTCTAAAATATTCTAAGACTCTCCATCTCATCCCCTTACTATTTACATACCCCACCTGTAGTCTTGCCTCTCTAGGAGTGACATTTGTCTAAGACAAAATAGAGGGCACTTACCCTATTTGTCTATCTATTTTGAATATATTAATGGTTATATTAGGTCATGAGGAATATATACACCAAATTAAAATGCCTAATCACCTCTTCAAGGCTCTCAATATCATAATTTTTCAAGACAAACTTTTAGGAATGATGACTAAATATTTGTAGGGTTTAGCAACCTCAAGCTTGTAACTATAGGTTGGTATGGCTTCTTATATTTCCTACATATAATAAACACATGATATATCCCTTAACATTATGGACGTGTTATTATCATTATCAATTTATCTAAACTTATGCTAACCTTCTCAACATGTACTCATCTTTCCATTTGTTAGAACTAGTCTACAGATAGATTGTAGGTGGGTATTTGGTTGGATATTGGATTCGTGTAGGTAGTGATAGGTATTTGAACACCATAACCTATGTTATTGATATCTCTCAAATTAATTGAGGTCCATTATACACTTTAAACTTTTCATATCTGCCCATAGGTCATGTCAACATCAAACTGTCTACTAATATACTATTTGTAAACATTCAATTCCTAACACCATCTGTGTTGAAATTGTCAATCTTACTCAAATCAAACTCAAATGAAAATTTTAGGATAAAATACATAAAACACCATATATGGTTCTAAATTTTCATTTAAAAGTGTTGATTTAGGTCAAAGTATCCCTAAATGGGGTAATGCATTTTATGGGCTAGCTAACTTTGATCAGATTATTTCGAGTCAAAATGCCAATTTTGCACCTGGGTGCTTTGGATTGCTCTTTTCTATCAAAATTATTTTACAAGACATGTACCTTTATTATTTTGTATTGAAACATCATAAATGGGAATATAGTTCCAACACATTTAACATAGACTTCCAATTCTAATCCAACCAAATTTCAAGCCAATAATAAGACATTTTGACCAATTTGATTAATTTGTGCACCAAGGGCCAAAATTTGCACCAAAGTTGACGAATCATTTTTTAGGCTAATTAAACCAAATTAGGTCCTTAAGTTAATTTTACATGGAACTTTTTGAATAAATCTTTATTGGAAATTGATTTTTAGTAACTGCATCATTAGGTGACATCATCATATGGGGTGGTAACTATAAGCCATAAATGCATAAAATATCAAGATAATGGGTCTCCCATGCCTCATTAATGACCCTTCATGATTATTCATTTCCCTTTCTTCCAAAATCATTATGAGGGATATTTATAGATTTTTATTATATAATTCAATTAATCCATGACCACACATCTCAATCTTGAGATGGATGGTCATGGTTAATCCTGACCAATCTCAAAAATATATAAATAGAGAGCCATGAACATCATTTTTAAGCTTGACTTATGCAAAGTTATTATGTTGAATTGTCTCCACAATATTTTTCATTTGATCATTTATTTTGTATGCAATTTTAAATGATAGGCTACTGTAGTGATTCCAAATCATGAGCCTAGGTTTTACAAGGAGTTCTTGAGATATTGGAGGAGTTGGCCACCATTTTTGTTGAAGACAAGAGCTCTTAATCAAGGGAGAACATGATTTTGAGCTGCATTGGTATGATGAATCCATTTGGGAAGGTAATATGATGTTGCTTTCTTTCAATTATTTCATTTTATCCTTTGTAATTCCCACATGAATAAATAGGCTTAATTTAGTTTGTTCTTATGCATTATTCCTTTGATTTATTAGACTAATGCTTGACTAATCATGCTATGTAATCCTCTCTACACTATCAATCTATAGTCAAATTTTAGGTGACATTTTGAGAGTAAAGTGGCCCCATGTAGGTGCTTACCTATGTCAAACCATGGTACCTTCAACTCCCTCAAGTGATCTTTATTTCATTACGTCATTCCAAATTTTATGAACAACTATGCCTGTAGGGTTTTCTTTTTATATCTCATTATCAACACACTATCAATCAGACTATAAGTGTTCCATTTGAGGAATCATGGAATCTTCCTATAGGTGTTCATATGGATTGAATAGTGTCTTTTACTCCCTTGGTCCTATATTAAAGTTACTAAGACTCTTTCCATATTTTTTTTTATTCTTATTAAGCCTAAATACCATATAGCCATTCCACTATAGGTCCCTATTATGTTATAAAATCATTTAGGCTTTAGGAATACTATAGATTATTGAGAGTCTATAATGAAGATTTTCTTGAAATGGAAACCTATTTACTTCACCTTCTCTTGACCAAAAACCCATTTTTTTGTGTCAATACATTACCCTTATGTTTTGGTTATATGATGGAAACACTCACACTACCCAAACCTCAAAATATTCTATCATAAGATGGAATTAAAAATGGATAAAACCCTGATTTGAATAATTTAAGGTAATTTTTCCCTAAATACAAATTTTCAACTTGTAGACATGGTTCTCAAGTCTGCTTGCATGAAATGTCCTCATCATTTCCATATTGATATTATTCATGCTCCCAAACCTCAATGAAGGTTTGAAACAAGTCCCAACACCTTCATTTAACTCTTCTAAACCTCTATAGAAGTTACTTAGAGGTGTCATTATGGATTATTTGTAGGTAAAGGCATGGTATATGATTGTGGGTAGCGAATTGGTTATCACAACCAAATTCTAACATTTTAAAAGGCTCATTACTACTATTTCCACTTTAGACTCCTTACCATCTTGAAGACCTCCTTGTGTCATGAATATGACTACTCAGTGCTCAAGCTGACTTGACTATAGGTGACAGTTGTATAAAAGCTGACTATGTGTGTATGTGTTTCTTGTTTATTTTTCACTCTAATCAATGATAGTGTTAAGACTAGACCTTAAAATAGTAATTGATCACCATGATATGTGATAATTGGAAAACATCATATCCTCCTTTATCTTAAAGTCACATGAGAATGACTCTGCAATATATGAAATATTAGTCTACAACTTCAATGGTGTCCTCAACTAGAAAATTGAGAGTGATCATGTCAACTCCTTCACACCACACATGAAAACCAAAAAAATAACCATGTGATAAGGGTGCTCATTCCCTTTTATAACATGTTCAACATCTGGTTTTCTCATAATTATGCAATCAAAGAAAAAACTTGAAGGTCATGGGAATGTACAAGTAGAAAAGAGGATCATACCTTATTAGTAATGGTTCATAGATCACAATAAACCAATCCTCTTACTATTTAAATGGATTATAATTATACAAGGAGTTTTATCATCCACCAAAGGAACTTTGTCCAACTCACCTCTTGATGTCCATACCAGACTGAAATTGGTTGACCATTTTTGCATGCAAAGGAGAGTAATAGGATAAATAGGATGTTTTTTGTCATTTTTTAGATTTTAAAGGTTATATAATCATGTAATTAAGTTTAGGGGACCTAAAGGGAAACTATTAAAACACCTACTTATTCCATAACTACTACACAAGTCATACAACAACTAAATACTACCTCTTTTCAACTATTTTCTTATTTTCAATGTAGCACCTACATTTTGTCAGTCTTAAAATAGTCAATATGACATGGGGGATTTTTAATATGCATTTAAAATATTGTTTCTCCTATTTAAATTGTACTAGTCCCATAAATGACTCAAAATGACCTAATATGACATAAAATGACACTAAGGAATAAAAAAGAATATGATCAAGGTTAAAGACACATTAAATGACCTCATGTGGACCATGGTACACATTTTACCCCTAATAGAGCCCTATAATAAGCTTTAAACTATATGGGGTTGACCTAATTTGAATTTTGGTTAAATTAGTCAATAATAATCAACTCAAAACATTGACACCGTGGCTTTCTCTTGGATTTACAAACCTATAGGTTTGTAGAAGATGAGGACTATAACCTTGTGTTTGAAGCTTTTAAAAGTGAAAGATGGATATTATGGACTTAAATACCATGTTTTTATTCATAAAAATATTATAATAGGTAAACACAACTTTTGCACTTCTTGAAAAACATATTCAAACTACTCAAATCACCTTGTTATGCAGACACATAGAACATAGTCCATAAGGTGAATGGACATGTGACCATTTGAAACTTTGTATATAATGTTTGACTGATAAAAAATCCATTAATTTATTTATAGGATAGTATATAACAATAAAATAACACTTAAATTCATTAGACCACCTGAAGAACTATGAAACACATAAAAGTTGGCAGTCACTTGTAAACAATGCATAAGAGAGATTTTTCTTTCCAAAATACCATCCACACATGAAATAATGGTTAATTAAAGTTAATTATGCATATATATACCTTTTTTAACTCATTCCAATTTTTTTAATTCATCCTTTAGCTCATAATTTACATTGGAGTTATACAAAACTCAATCTGTAAGGATTTGAGCCTTCAAAATGTAGTCTAACTCATTAGTGATTGATCATAAATATAAGGAGATAATTAAAATGAAAAACTACATAAATTTTAAGATTTTATGGGTCCAAAAATCTATCTAAAATATTATCTTCTAAATCTACCTGTACAACATGTACCATGCAGTTGAATTTGACCTTCAAGAGCTTGTGAATGGAACGATGGAGGAGAGAGATGGTTTTCTACAAATTTTGGAACTCAAACTTATTCCCATTATTATTTTATGACTTTTTTAATCTCAAATTACATTATTAAACTCTTCATCTACAAATGACATCCATATGTCTGTACAAGTCTCTTAACTCCTCAAGTTGGCGTTGAAATTCAAGATTCTGACCTTGTTCTAACTTTATAACAGGTTTGGCATTTATGTAATTTATCCAAGGTTATTTGAAGATTTATGTTACATATTTTTCACTTAAATAAATTTGACACACATTATAGTTATCCAAAAATCATATTTTCATGTATTTTCATCACCTTCAAGTTTACAATTGAACCTTAAACATTGCAAAACATCATGAAATGATTGTATGGATTGATTAATGCATGAAATGACCTTGATAAAATCCTAATCACCTATGACACCAATTTACCAATCATTAGATATCCATGATATTGATATACCATTATATGACCAAATCAAGAGATTACCTTAACTTATTCAAACTTACCTTAAACAATGCTAATAAGGTTAGTTGAAGACTTTTATGGACCATAGAAGGCATGACAAGACTATGAAAATACCATGACAAGTTTAAATATATATGGGGTGATAAATTTTGAGTTGTATTCAAAAAAAATTTAATATTTATTTAATTCATTGATGTCCTATATTAGTTGTTTGGTCAATTTTGGACACTTTTCAAGAATTTCTTAAAAAATAGTTGAAACTGCTAGTTAACTCTTTTTTTATCTGAGTAATCAAATGAGTTACTAATAAATGAGAAAAAATTTAGGATTATTTATGTGAAATTAAATTTTATTTAATTAAATGCCTATTTTATATGAAATTTTGGATGCCATAATTGGGTAGGTTTCATGATTTGGTGACTTGTTGAGCAAAGCTTGTTACATGTTAACCTTGTCTTGAATGTGAGCCAACCTTGTTTGATTTAGTCTACTTTTAAATCTCTTAGATTATATTTATATAATCCTAATTAAAAATATTTATTTTTTTAATAAATTTTTTAATTTAGTTTTTACTTTATGTTTAATTTAGACATAACGTTTTATGCAAGATATCTTATAATTAGCTAGTTTTAGCCTTTATTATCAATAAAAGATTATGCACAAGACTAGTACAATAATTATTTTTATAAATTAATGTTGAATATTTTTATATCTATTTTTTTATATAGGTATTATAAAATACATACCATCAATTATATGTTTTTTTTAAGTTATTCAGTACAAGTTTTGGTCAACAATCTCACTTAAAACATAACTAATTTAACAGCTAATAATTATTAGATAGATTGGTTAATACATAGCTTCAATTTAAGAGTAATAAATAGATTATTTTTAATAAATTAATATAATAAAACCCTTGATTTATTATCATATCTATATTCAACAAAGATTCATAAGAGTTTCAGGGCATTATCAAAAGAAATAATAGCTTCAGTAAATTTTTGTTCTATGAATATTATTATTTTCAAAGGTGACAACTTTGAGAATTGGAGATATTTAGTGAAGAGAATTATTTTATGGAAATGAGTTTGGGATAATTTTATCCATGGGTATACACCACCTATGGTTTGGAACACCTTGACAAAATATTATAAAATAATAAAAGAGGATGAATATAAGGTGGACACACAATCTTTCTTCTATCTTCATAGACCTAAACATTTATCCAAAAATTGAAAGATGTAAGAATGCCCATGAGACATGGAATACCTTTAATAATTCATATCAAGGATATTTTAAGGTAAGATAATAACATATTCAATAATTTAAAATTGATTTTTATAGTTTGAGAATCTCATATTTTAAAGGAGTAGAAAATTATTGCATAAAGGTAAATGATTTAGTCCATAGAATGAGGATTTATGGAGAAACTCTCCAAGATAGTTTTATATTAATAAATATTTTTATATATTTAGGTTAAATATTATTCCATATTATGATCATTATTTAAGTGCATAAGTATGTGAACACTATAAGTGTTGATGAGTTGGTTGGTTCTTTCTTATCCTATGAGGATAAGATGAGACTTTACACATGAGATCAAGAATAAGCACTTGAAACTAAGGTATAATTTTAAAAGATTAGATATAAATAAAAAAGATAAAAATTAAAATTAGGTAATTTAAAAAAAATCATATTCAAAGGATAAATTTGAATATAACTTCATAAGCAAGAGTAAAATAATTTACTTGTCATTACTGCAGAAAACTAAGACATATGATTAAAGATTGCATGATACTAGTAGCTAAGAATCAAATTAATCAAGAGAGTTAAAATAAATATTTTAAATATGATAAAATTTATTTTAAATATGGATCAAATTATTTTCTCACATGCAATGTGAGAAAATATGAAGCAAAAAATGGTGGTTTTTTTAATTCAGGGTGTTCAAATCACATGACAAATCAAAAAGATGGTTTCAGCAAGTTAGATAATTCTTTCAAAATTCAAGTAAAATTTAGAGATGTAAATCCCATGAAAATAACCAAAAATAAATATAAGGGTGAGATAAAATATTTTTATATTTATCTAAATATTAATTTCACAAGTAATAGTGATGAAAGCAAAGAATGCATGTTTTATAATCCAACTAGTAAATCCATAATTATTTTTAGGGATTGTATATTTCGTTTAAAATAAGGTTTATGATGATTCTAATAATTTATATAAAAAAATCATAATTTAATAGGTAAAATATGTCTAATATTATTTTTAGTGCTTACAAAGCCTCACACGTGTTTTTAGTTCAATAGGAAACAATACTAGTTTTGCACAAGTGATTAGTTATCCATCTACATTAACTACAACAAAAAATAAGCACTTTCTAAGTCCACATCTATCCAATAAATTGTTTGATAATAATTATTATATGAAGATTAAAATTATTCAACATTAGGAAGGTAAAAAAAAATTATGTTGCTTATGATTAAAATACTATGTTTGCATTATTGTTTATTATTAGTGAACCTAGAAGTTATGTAGAAGCTAGTCAAAAGAAAGAATGGGTTGATACAATGAAATTAGAGATAAATTCAATTAAGAGAAATGATAAATATAGTTTAATTTATATTCATTTTAATCAATATTTAATTGGTAAAAATTATGTCTACAAGACTAACTTTTAAAATGATGGTACAATTGACAAGTTAAAATCTAGACTAGTTGTAAAAATATTTACATAAACATATGGGGTTGACTATGAGGAAACCTACATACATGTTACATGTCAACATATTATAAGACTAATTATTTAAATATTTACTCATAAATTATTTAAAAATCATCAAATTTATTTCAAAATTTAATTCTTAAATGAATTAATTGAAGAAAAAATATATGTGGGACAACCACAAGGTTTTGAGTTAAAGGGTGAAGAATATCTTGATAAAAATGTATGTCAAATATAAGTTAAATAAGGATATTTATGGTTTTAATCAATATGAAATATCTTGGTTATCAAAAATTTATAACTGGTTATTGGATCAAGGCTTTGTAATAAGTCAAAATAAACCAAATATTTGCATACAAACATTGGGTTCTAATATTTTATATTTTTATCTCTATGTGGATGACTAGATACTTACGTGTAGCTCTATGGATATGTTTAATAGATTAAATAAATATATGAAATAATAATTTTAGATGACTGGTGTTGGACTTGTGAAGTAATTTTTTGGCATGGAATTCCATCAAAATAAATATGAAGTATTCATTTATCAAGTCAAATATGCCCAAGGCATGTTAAATAAGTACAATCTTCAAGATTCAAAGCCCATAGACACTTAAATTAAAAGTGAATAAAATATTATGAAAGTCTTTAATTTGATTAAAATAATTTTAAAATCATGATGGGATGTTTTATGTATCTCACTATGACAAAACCTAATATCAGTTATGGGGTTTCACTAGTTTTTAGACTTATGGACAAACCGTCACTCAAGTATTTGCAAGTATTAAAGATAATTATTATATATGTAAAATGTAATTATAATAATTTTATTAATTTTATACCATCAATTTAATTATGTCTAATTTTAAACACATATTTAAATTTGGAAGGATCTCTTGATGATAAGAAGTCAACTTGAGGTTGTTGTTTCACATTGGAAAGTAAGGCGGTTTCTTGGTCTTCAAAGAAACAAGTATCAGTTTCATTATCCTCTAATGAAGCTAAATATACAATCCTCACATCACCTTTCACATAATTATTATGTCTTAGAATACTCTTAGTTGATTTTAGAGATCTCAACTTGAGCCAACACAGATTTTTTGTGATAACAATCGGGCAATATAATTGTCTAAGAATTCAATTTTCCGTGATAAAACCAACCATATTGTACTAAAACATCATTTTTAAAAATAATTAGTAAATTATAAATAATTTTTCATTGATTGTGTGAGAATTGAAGATCAATTTTATGATATTCTCACTAAGGGATTGCACAAGCACATTCATGGAAGACTTAAGGAGATTATAGGAATCTCTCTTCTTTGCATCAAATGGGGGAGTGTTGAGTATGATACAAATTTGATAATTTAATTATTAGTATTATAATTAATTTATTTGGTGATTTATGTGTTTATGAATGTTATTTAATTCATTTATGTCATATATTAGTTGTTTGATCAATTTTAGACACTACTTGTAGTTAACTCCAATTCATTGTCTAAGTACTCGAATGAGTTCCCAAGAAATAGGATATAATTTTATTATTATTTAAGTGAATTAAAGTTTATTTAATAAAATTAATATTTTATTATGAATTTGGGGCACCATAATTGATTAGGTTTCATGATTTATTGACTTGTTAAGTAAGACTTCTTGTATGTTAACCTTGTCTTGAACGTGGGTCAACCTTGTTTACTTTAGTCTAATTTCAATTGTCCTAGAGTCTATTTTTAGAATTATAATTATAGATTTTTTTTAATTAAATTTCTTAATTTAGTTTTTATTTTATTTCTATTTTATACATAACTTGTCATGTAAGTTATCTTTTAATTAGTTAGTTGTAGCATTTATTATTAATAAAATATTTTGCACAAGTGTGGTACAATAATTCCTTTTATAAATATGTGTTGCATATTTTATAATTAATTTTTATGTAGCTATTCACAAAGGAATACCAGAAAGCATATTTTTTTATTTTGAATTTATTCAATACAATTTTTGGTCAATAATCTCCCTTACAACACATTTAGTTTAATAACTAAAAATTCTAAGACATATTGGTTGATATATAGCTTTAATTTAAGATTAATTAAGAGCTTATTTTCACTCCCTCCATACAATAAAAACCTCCAAAATAACTTTATGTGCATTAGGATATTAATACCTATTTTTAGGTGTTGCTTTCTACTTAGGATAATATATCATGCTTTTTAGAAATAACTAAATATACTCGTGTGTAGCTATATCATGCTCATAATTAGATGTAGAAACTAATTATGTAATATGTTCATGCTCATAAATATATGGAGAAATTATTTATACAATATTCTTTATAATATGTATCTCATGCTCTTTAATAATGGTGTAAACTATTTCATTACCATGTTGCTCAGTTATTGTGTCAGCAAATTGTTCTATAGTAGAAATAAACACAATTGGTTTGAAAGGATATTCATATTATATTCCTAAAATTTCAACCACTTGACTATCATGAATATATTTTGACACATGTATGCACTATATAAGGTGATCTTCTAATTTTTTGTATCCAAAGGCATCCTAATAGCATATTAAAGACCCACGTGCTTGGTAGAACAAAGAATAGATTAGGAATTATGAGAGGCCCAACTTTCAATGGTAGCATTATATGCCCAAGAGTATCTTTTTAAAACACTAAATTACTTTGACAACTTTATAAGCGTCCTAAAAATATTGCTCTACATAACCAAGAGAGTGAAGAAATACTATGGTGAACACATTTTCACTTGATCCATTGCCTGTCATTATCTTATGTATAGATTGTTTGTCAACATACACTTGAATAAAGAGCGTATGTCTATTTGAATCATTATCTACTATTTCAATATCATCAAATATAATCATAGGAATTGATTTTTTTTGTTTTTAATTGTACCAATGATGTTATCAAGTGGATGTCCATATATACAAGGATGAGGATGAACATTATATGCAAATTATAATTTAGAATTATCTTTGTTATTTGTTTCATGATTTGGAAAATGATATTTCTACACTTTGAGCTTTGTATTTTCACTTATTTGTGACTTAGCCTCTTCAGTAGGTATGCCAATGTCAATAATATTTTCATCAATGAGAACTTGCATCTTATGCTTTAGTTTGAAACATATTTTTTATAATACCCAATACATGGTAGTCACAATATGTATTGCCATCAAAATTTATAGATTTGGGTCTAGACATATCTAACTCCATTAGTGGAAGAAAAGTAATGAGATTACAATAAAGTAACTTTTTTAAAAATACAGGAGGAGGTGAAGGTAACCTTGAAAGTTTCTTCCTTGGTGGAGCTTGTAATTGAATCTTTTGCATTGGTTATGAGATAACATTAACTCTAATATTAGCTTCATTATTGCATTCATTTGGTTTGGTCTTATAATTTGGATTGATTTTAAATTTTAAGTTTGAAGTATAAGGAGAATTTAAATTATATATTCACACTATGAGGACCTAGAACTAGGCACATGAGGAAAAATCATGTATTAGGGATAATGCATGTGGTTATGTAGAGTGAATGTGCATAGAGAAACTTGAATATAAAATAATAAACACAAATTAAATGGAGAAAAAGTATAATACTTTTATAAATGAAACTTATATTCAATATGAGTAAATAGGGGAATACATATATGTAAAATGATTACACCAAGGTTAGTAGAGCAGGTTCTTGTGATCATAATGGATAACACTTCCTCTGATTTTCCTAGATTGAAGAGTGATTAAATATGTGTATGATATAGTAGATATATAGATCATGTTATCTATGTTTATGTCTATGTAAAACATCAACTCCTTGTCTTGATGCTTATTTTATATATTTATACATGAAATACATTAATTAGTTACAACTATTGTTGATTATAAAGGAGTTGGTTACAAGTCATGTCATCTTATTTGTTGAGCATTAATTGGTTTTCCAAGTATGTGGTGGTGAGTTATTAACACATTATACGCTAAAATTCACCACTTTAAAATCCACATGATTGAATCATAATGACACATAGATATACTTAAATAATTCAAGTGTACACATGCGTAATTAGTGATGTGCTTAGCATGGAAGAGGGTGTGAAGGATAGCAAGTAAGCATAAGATTGTGAACTAGTGTGAGTGAGGTGTGTATAACTATGAGTAAGCATGATTATTTTGTGTGGGACTATGAACAAGTGTGAATGTGATGTATGGGATTATAAGCAAGTGTGATTGAACTACACAAAACCACAAATAAACATGAATGTGTCATGTAGGAATATGAGTAAGTGTAAGTTTGCCATGAAATACTATGATTAAGTGTGAATGTGGCATGTGGTATTAAAAGTGATCATGAATTTATCATGTATAACTATGATCAATATTTGTTAGGTCATATGTATGGGGTATGTTCAAGAACCAATAAGCTTAGTGTAGAAGTTAAGTTCATGGAACTATGAAAAAGAACGTTTATAATCATGGCTTGTAGGACTTAAACTAAGATGTGTGAAGGTTATGAAAGTGCATTAAGGGGGTGTGTATGTAGTGTGGTAGTATCACATAGATCAAATATACTTAAGCTTGTTCAAAATAAGCAACTTGACCTCAGACTATTTGAATGTATTTCATACTTCATCCAAACATTTGAAGTGGAGATATAAAACTTTGAGTAAATATATATATTAGAGATCATTATCAACAATTTTTTTGTCATTTTTTATAGCATAGTCTTGTACCTTAGCATATATTCATTGATTATTTCAATAGACCATTGTTTAAACTTTTTAATTTAAGCATATGATAATTATTCACCAAATTTGAAACAAAAGTGTGTTAAAAATGATTTCCCAAAGGTTTTAAATCCTTTACTAATTTAATTATAATATCATATAACCATATACGATCATATCCTTTGAGAATTTTTGGAAAGAACTTTGTCAATAATTTTTCATTATCTACATAGTCTAGACAATCTCCATTTAATGCACCCAAATGTTATTTAGGATCACCTTTGCCTTCATATAAAGTAAGTTTAGGATCCAAAAATCCATTTTTTATGGATAAGATGAAATTTTGGGTGACAAATGGTTATGTAACAAAGAATATCAATCCATATAAGGGCTAGTAAGAGAGGATTTTTATCAATGTAAGATAGCTTAGATTGTAAATAAATAAATGTGTGCTCAATAGTATAATTTCTAGAGGTGATTACAGGAGTTTAAGTATCATGAGTATGCATAATCATATATACATTTTAGATACCAAGTAATGTTCCCAAACCAAGAGATGGTGTTATATAAGTAGATAAAGGTATATAAATATGAATAGATGCAATGGTAAAAGGATAAATGTTGAAAGTAGGCTATTTGAAAAACCAAGAAGGAAATTATTGTGGTGAATATGTGGAAAAATTATTTTGATGCTAAAATGAGACTAATTATCTTATTCACCTCATGGGGTTTCTCTTCAAGACCTTGATGGAAATCAAAAAATTATTACACTTGATTTTGATTTACTTCATTAAACCCATATGGATCAAGATGAGTTTCATATTCATTAGAGTCCTCTTCATTAATTTCAATATCATTTTTAATGTGAACCTAATTTTTACAATATCAAGTAATTTAAATAGTAGCATTATCAATTTGATAAAAACACATCATGCCTAGCCAATACTTAAGAAACCAAAGGAAGTTGCATATGTGAAATATAATACCACTTAATCTAACACTATGTCTTAGAAGCATATAATACACTATAAATAAGTAATGTTAATGACTATGAATACAATAAAATAAAAAATCAAGTTATAAGGGTGATCTAGGTAAAGTTTTAATGATTATGTGGGCTCTAAAATATACTTATTCATTTGTTGATCAATGTCATTCCAATGTTTCAGTGCACTAACTACAAAGTAAAAACTATTCCTATATCCCACTAACCTCATTTATAAGGGTATAGTGAGAGTAACTTCCCTAGATGATAAGATTCTCTCAAGTCCACCACAAATCAAATAAATGAAATATGCTTCTTGTGGTATTAGCAAGAGATCCTAGGCATTTCTGATATACTGTGAGATATAGAGAAATTGCAGTTCATTTTTAGTGTTGTATAATGTCTATGAGTATTAGGGTGAATGCCTCACACCATGATGTTTATAAAATAAATAACTACATATCCCTTCATGATATTCATTAAGTAGTTTAAAAACTATCAGAACACAGTTTTTAACAAGCACAAACAAATAGAAAATAAAGAGAAAATAAAAGCAAAAGATTTTTTTGTATAGATATGAATAAATTTCAACCTAAGGTTAAAATAAATAGCTTTTGTGTTAGACTTATCTAAGGTGATAATACAATATATTCAATTTTATATTACTCCAAGGTCAAAGAGTATTGAATCAATATGTCTTGCATTTTATCCAAGGTTGAAATATGTTTTCTTTCAGTGTTATGAATTTATAAAAATATGTATGAAATCCTAGGACAAAAGTCAAGAAAATAACAATAAATGTTCTTAAAATAGTGTGTCCACAAAAACATTTATTCCATTTTAAATTGAATGAATCAAACTAATAGATCTAAACTATTTAAATTTATATAGATAAATATATAATAGAATACAGTAAAATACTTAATTTATAAAATTAGTAAATTAGCTTAAAATTTATTATGTCATGATCAAATGTAAGATTTAAAAATGTGCTTGGAAAATTCCCTATAAGGAGGACATGGATGTACTACAACCACATCCTAGTTGAATGTGCACCAAATTTTTTGAACTTGGTATGTGAAACTATCTATGAGGGCCAAGTACTTAAATATATGTGTTGATATGCTATAGAATAAAATAAAAAATAAAAAACCTTGTTCTTGAAAAAAAAAACAATAGACATCAATTTCAAAGGAGAACAATGAGTAAGTAGAATATTCAAGCTATCCTTATAAAAACCCATGTAATTTTAGTATTTCCTACATAGTCTAGAGTGACCTCATGCCAATGCAATTCTCCATTCTAAGGTGAGTGTGTGATATGTGATTATGTAATTTGTATGAATAGAGCTATAATATTCATTGAAAATTTTGACAATTGATTCCCTTAAACTACAATAAAATATATTCAGACTTGACCTATGACTATTATAAAGTGACATATTTTAAATTAGAATAAATAGTGCTCTTTTACTCAATGTGTAGTAAGATTCTCAATTGATTGTTAGATGTGTTTGGAGAAGCCTTGATGTGATTATATATGAGAATATTTTGAATATTTTCACTAATAAACTTTTAAAAAGGCATGAGAGATCCATTGTGAAACATCATGATTTCAAAAACTGACTGTTGGAGTGTGGGGGGCAAGGCAAAGTTAATGGACAAGGCCATAGTGTGACCCTATTTGATCTAGTGTAGACCTATCCTAAAAGGACAAAGACTATTAGAAAAGGTCTGATAGGAATTTTAGGTTGAATATGGATGAATGTTCTTGAAATAGGGGTGCATGTATGACATTTTCAATGTTTTCAAGGTAGTGGAGGCTCTTTTTATAGATTTCAAATTAGAAAAATTTTAAGTAGACCAAATAAGGTAAGGATGTAAAGATTAAAAATTTTCAAGTATTGGATGATTAATTTAATGTGTATATATAATCACAATGTTAGATTTAAATAATTAATGCACCTACCAAATAGAAAATTTCAGCTCAAATGATGACAATAATCATACAAGTTACTTCATTGCATGCATAGATCAAAAATTACATAGGGCTCTACCAAAGCTATGTCATCCATGCCATAGAATGATGGATTGGTGATAAAAAAATCTATTTTACATTTCCTCAAACCTTAACTTCCCAAAGACTACCTAACACATGTCAATTTTACTCCAAAAAATTATTTCACCATGTAATATAATATTTTATCAACTTCAATGTATGTTTGGTCAAGTCTAATTTATAATGCCACCAATATAAATTCCTGACCATATTTAACTAACCAAAACTAATGCCTTGGTGGGTATGTGGTCCCCCTTCCATATTAAACTAGGGTCTTTCCATGGTGGCTTGACCACTTTAATAATTAACATTTTTAACATTACCCTCATCCAATATTTAAGTTAATTCCTCTAAGGCATCAAAATTAATTGTATATAAACCAATGTTATTACTTGAAAACTACCCCATAAGTGTCCCAAATTGTAGTCAATATGGTGGCATTTCAAGATGAAAATGCACCCAATTATCACATTAAGGTATCTATATGGTGTCATATTTTAAATCAGGGAATATAAATTGATAGGTGTTGATAACATGATATAATTTGACTATTTGTTCTATCGACTCATCGATAAATCATTAAAAACCAACCATGTTAAGTATCCATTCAAATATAAAATACAAATAATATAATGAGCTATTAAAATAATTTATTATACCAAATATGTATTTTTTAAAATGTTTTGGGCTACATGTGGTTCCAAAATTAACTCAAATTCTATTTAAATCTCCAATCTCACGCATACTTAAAATCACAAAAAAAACAATAACATTTGTATGTTCTCACTATAATGATATAATTAATAGTAGAGTTAAAGTAAAACAAAACACAAGGCATACCATTTCCATCAGTTTAAAACCAAGTATAGATTGTAGTTGTTCTAAAATATAACATAAGAAAGTATAATTATTACAATAATCCATTATAAAAAAATTCCCTTTTGCAAATGGAAAAAATATAATCAAATTTTTCATGAGTGACATCAATCTAGAAAAATAAAAGCTCACAAATTTAGGGTCATGATAATGATCTAATCCTTGTTTGTAGGGCATAAGTGATTAGGATTAAAATTTCAAAGATGATGTGTCACTGCTCTATCAATAAGTGGAGGGATGTAAGGGTTATTAAGATCCAAATTGACTATGGGGTGCATGCCCAATTATGAATTAAAATCAAGAATAGATGTGTTATCATTATTTGTGATTGAGAATGGTGTAAAGACCATAAAATAGAGGCTTGATATTTTGGTGTGGACCCTTGAAGCACTCCTTCTAAAGGTACCTCTAGATTTATTGCCAGCTCAAAATCCATGAAGTGTGTGATTGGGGTAATGGCACTCTTTTTAATTCTGTTAACAATATGAGATAATTTATTGAACTTTTCGATGAGTATATTATATCTATAGAAAAAAAATTATGCTTGATATATTTCCATTTCCTATGTGTTCTATTCATTTCTAAATGATGCATTATAGGATATGTCTACACATGTTTCAAGCTAGAGTCCAAAACATGTTTGGACTAGACTATGACCCATAGAACTATGAAGAGATATGTTATAGTCATTTCATATGTAAAGAAAGTTTTCATCCCAAGTGAAATCATGCACATAGTTGTATATTTAGAGAAGATAAAGAAGTGTGTGGTTAACAACTTTTATTTTTCCATTTGTCTTTTGACTAAAATTCAAAAACCCATCCAAATATACACCCTTTAATTTACACAATGTTTTCCAAAAATGAATAACAAAGCATGGGTCTCGATCAAATTTAATGGATGTGGTGACCCCAAAGTGAACACATTATGGCATGGTTGAAGAAATCATGCATGATGCTAGTTGCATCGATGTTTTTCTTGAAGGAAATAATGATATCCATCTTTAAAAGATATCCACTAAAATTAACATAACATAATGCTAGTGCTTCATCATAGGAAATATAGTCATGAAATCCATGTTGATGGATTCCTATGATTTGGATGGAATCAGTAAAGGTGTGTAGATTTATAGCTTAATGTTTGTGGGCTTTTATATGTATCAAGGAATGCAAAATTTGATGTGGCATTCCACATATGTGTATATGTGCACCCTTTAAAAGTGTGGTTGAAATGCCTTTAGATATTTTGTAATTACAAAGTGGCCACATATTTGATCCTTGTTTGTAAGACATAATTTTTTAGGATCTAAATTTTAAGGATGATGTGTCATTACTCATTCAATAAGTGGAGGGATGTAAGGTTTAATGAGATCCAAATTGACTATGGGATGCATACCTAGTTATGAGGCCAAATTTAGAACCAATGTGTTCTCATTAGCTACAATTGATAATGGTGTAAGGATCATACAATATATGCTTAATATTTTGGTGTGGACCCTTGAAGCACTCCTTCTAAATGTGTATCCATATTTATCATCAACTTAAAATCTATGAGGTGTGTGATGGTGGTCATGGCACTCATTATACTTTTGCTAATAACATGAGATAATTTATTAAACTTATTGATAAATAAATTATATGTATAGAGAAAAATTTTGTTTTATCCATTTCCATTTCATGTGTTTGATATTCATTTATGATTGATGCATAATGAGAGATGTCTAGAGGTTGTACATGTAGAATATAAGACATGTTTATGTTGGCCTATGACCCATAGAACTTTGGAGAGATCTATTGTAGGCATTTCATATATAAATCAATTTTTCATCCCAAGTGCAAGCATGAACACAATTGTACATTAGCATAAGATGAAAAAGTGTGTGGTTGATAACTTTAATTTGTCCATTTATCTTTGGATGAGATGTCATCAACTGATCCAAATATATACCCATTAATTCCCACAATAATTTTTAAAAAAAATCACAAAACATGGGTCTTGATCAAATACAATGCATGTGGGTAGCCCAAAGTGAACCCACACATAGTTTAATAAATCATGCATAGTGTTAGTTTTATCAATGCTTTTTTTAAGAAACCATGATAGCCATCTTTGAAACCTATCCACTACAATGAACAAAACATCATCCTAGTGCTTCATCGTAGTAAATATAGTAATGAAATACATGTTGATGGATGTACATGATTTGGATGGAATTGGTAAAGGTATGTAGATTTATATATCAATGTTTGTGGGTTTTGTGATGCAGTAAGGAATGAAATACTTGATGTGGCATTCCACATATGTGTAGCCATTAGAAGTGCAACTATAATGCCTCTATAGTCGTTGTAATTCCAAAGTGGCCACATATATTTGTGTAGTGCATCTCCAAAATTATTATTTAGTGAGGTTTGGCATTATGAACACAAATATGTCCAAGATTATAGAGAATCTTGTCAGACAAGTGGAATTTTGAAACCTATTTACTATCTACAAGGGTGGTGTAGGCATATACAAAGTCATAATTAAATGAATATAGGTATAATCAATTTTAAAATGTATGGTCATACATGTCCAATCATATGATGAATGTGTGAATTGATGGTCATCTAAGGAAATGTACTACCTTGTTCTATTTTTATTTTTTGTGCTTTATCATAAGATGGAACGACTAAATAATAGTCATCCACTTTATGTGGCAAAAATTATCTATTTTTCCTTATACATATGGGAACTAAAGTGGCTTATGATCAGAGTGAATTATTATCTCCTTACCTAGAATTTAGTGCTACCATTTATTGACAAATTACATAATAGTATACACTCATTTCTCATAGGTGGAGTACCATTGAAATGTGTCACTAAACATAGATGAGTGGTATGAGGCATGATGGCCATGTTGCATGAATAGCACAATAGGCACATAGTCGAATGCATCAATGTGAAGTTTAAAAGAATGCACAATTTCAAGTATTATGAGAATAGGTATTATGCAAAGGTGTTTCTTGAGGACATAAAAATTATGTTGTGTAGATATCTAGCTAAAGGTTGATTTGGCATGTATGGTCTAGTTGAGAGGCCATGTGATGTTTGAGAACCTAATAAAAAATATGGTAGAATTTGGAAAATATAATAAAATTCTTTGGTTTTATAAAATTATGTAGATTAGACCAATATTGGATCAACTTGACCACATCTAGATCTATATTTATACTACTAGGGTTGATGATGTACTAAACATACTAGATTTCTTTTATGCAAAATGAACCCTTTAATAATTTAGATTATAACTTATGCTTATAAAGAATGTCTAGGACATGTGAGACTTGATCTAGATGTTCTTCACAAGTATTTTTATGGATGAATATGCCTTCCAAGTATGCCATAGGTAATGTGTTGAGAAATAACCAAATTATTTCATCCATTAAATGAATTAATGTTTTTTTACATTGGTCAAGTTGAACAACATGACCATCCATTCATACAGTCCATCTTGTGTCTTAATATTTGTCTTTAAAATGTCTTAAATATGTACTAGAAATTGGTGGTAAATTAACTTCAGGTCGATCTTGGTGAATTATCAAGTGCCTTGGAATTGGTCTAAGAAGCCAAAAAATGTGTAGAAATGGGTATGATTCTTCATCATGATTTTTTAATGTGCACGATAGTATATTCAAAAGTGTCAAGTCCTATATTTATTTTAAGTGAGTATTATCAAACTCTCACATGGAGAAGAGTTAGGCTAATCTTTCCCTAAT